>JXSR01S057180.1:46471-61204 GCA_000969725.1 Ophiothrix spiculata | reverse complement strand
GAGGGCACATATTATCTCACTATAGTTCTTTCCCAAAACTCTGAATCAGAGGGTGGCAGCAGAGGGCACATATTATCTCACTAGTTCTTTCCTAAAACTCTAAATCAGAGGGCACATATTATCTCACTAGCTCTTTCCCAAAACTCCGAAATTCTTATGAAAATTTCACATGAAAAAATGAACTTTTCATCGTACATGTACATGTATGATGAAAAGTTTAATTTTCAGAAAAAAAATGTCATGGATATTTTTAATGTTAAATATGATATCAACTGAAGACCATGAGATAACCCTTTGGGGTGTGGCCCCGGGGTGTGGCAAGTCTTCTAACAAGAGGCATTTCATAATGCCTCCAATAACCTTTAGCATGCAGTTCATTCAAGGCATGCCACACACAATATACCAATCATGCAAATGCCATGCAGAGATGATGCAATGTTTGCAAACAAGATGCAAGCACATACCCAATGTCATGTTTTTTTGGGACATAAAGCTGGTCTCAGAATCTAGCCCTAGTAAGTATGTTCTAGTCATGTATTTCATTATTTCATTATTTATTTTTTAACCATTTTAACCCTAAATTTCCATCAGAAATACAAGAATTTCTGGTTCCTGGGATCCCAAATTCAATTTGGCAGAGTCGAAATAGGTCACAATGCATTCCACATGTCCACATATTTTTATATTGCAAAGGTGGCTTCGGCCGCCAGAGCTTGACAAAAATATGTGGATGTATCAGATGCACAGTTGTTGATTTCCAAAAAAAAAAAAACAATTCTGAGTTGTGATTAAAAACAATAAAAATCATCCTGAAAACTGAAGTAAAGAGAATAAAATGAAATTCTCAATGTCATCAACTGCTCCCAAGCACCAGGTCTTGCACATATTCAAAGTTGCCAAAGGGTTATGAACAGTGTGCTCACTCAAGTGTGCTGCATAGCTATCAACAAAAAGCATAAAACCTCATTGTTGAGTTGCTATGGCAACAGTCACAATTTTTTTCCCTATGTGCGATTATGACTTTCTTGCAGTAATAAATATCTGCATCATGCCCTTGAAGCATATAGAAGAGAATTTGGTGAATTACTGCTATAAATTGATGTTACAATTCATTGCAGCGATAATTTATGCCAACGAGATCAGCAACTGTAGCATGACAACTTTGTGCATCTTGACATTGTTGGTAAGCAACAAACAGTGTGGTTAAACTCTGAAACCAGCTCGTGTCAGACAAATTGATGTCATGATCAAACAATGACAGCAAAGTACATATTCTCAAATAGAAACAGAATACCTTTTTGAAAATTGATTTTAGGTTAAAAAATTGAGTTCAAATTTTGTTGTTCCCGACCTAAATTCACTTTTATGCTGCTTTCATACTTATTGTCGCTTTGCAGCTTTGTAGTCTGCTCAATATCACATTTTTGTAGTTTAGTAAAATTCATTTAAACTCAAAAAATCTTGTTGTTCGACAAAATTTTGCCAATATCGATTATCTCAGCGACATGTAGCTTTGCCGCTACGAAAACCGGAAGCGGCAAGTTTTTGCAAAAAATATTCGTCACGCAGCAACAAAGCTGCACGAGTATGAAAGTAGCATTACACTTCAAATTTTAAATTAAAATGAGCCTTTAAACACAGACATAGCAGTTTCACATAGAAGATTTATAATCAGATGACAATTATGGCGACCTTCCTCAGATTTTGCCTGTCACTACCTATGTGCTCTCTGATAGCAACAATATGGCAGCCAAAACACGATGTGCTTGTTTCAACTCATGTGCTCCAAGGCATTAAAATTGGAACTATTGACAGTCCATACCAGATTCAATTTATGGCACCCTGACCCTAATTTATCAATCCCTACCTGTGTTGTCCCTGTTACTACACTAAGGTCTGTATGCACAAAACAGGACTAAAGTTAGTCCTGGACTAAGTGAAATTGATTCCTTGAAAAATAACACATTTTCTGGGGAATCGGTGATGATTTATGTCCTTGCTTAAAGATCTATGTTGAATTTTCTATAATTTGATCATTTTCAAAAAGAATAATAATTGATTTAGTCTGGGTGCTAACTAAGTTAGTCCTGGACTAAACCATTTTTTGTTCTAAATAACTATGATGTTCTAAAATAGACAAATGCATCAAATAATAAAATAAAAGTTGCAGTTTAAATCTTAAAATAAGAACATAAAATATAGCTAGATTTCTTTAAAAATGTGTTATTTTTCAAAATTTCAAATTTAACTTTATCCAGGACTAAGGACTAACTTAGCTCTGTTTTGTACATGTGGACCTCAGATTTCATCTCAGACGCACTAACCCAGGGGTTCTCAATTAAATTTGTTGGCGGGCCATTAAGGACAAACGCCAGTTCAAAAATACATCTTGGAGGGCCAAATTAAGACCCTTTTCAATGCTTTTCCCATATACTTCTGTATTCCAGAGGCGATCGAAGGTCCAAATAAAAGTAGTTCACGGGCCGGATTTGGCCCACGGGCCGCTATTTTAGAAGGCCTGCACTAACCATTATCCTTACCTGAAATAGTGCATATTGTGTGCCTCTTGGATTCCTTGTCACTCGTACTGTTTTGACTCTCGTTCAGCTTATTGCTTTCTTCGTTTGTTTTACTCGTTGGCGACGTCGGTTCCTGCTCTATGCTGGCGCTTCGTAGTCGACTTCTCCAGTCGCTTGTTCGTCGTTTCTTGACGAGATCCTTCTTCCATTGTGGTGTATCATCGTTATTTGTGCCCCTCATTTGTACGGCTACTGGTTTGGGTTTGGGAGACAAGACGGGTTTCTTGCCGGGCTGTGAGCAAAGAAAGAAGTAGTGGAATAGTACTTGTAAGTGGGCGAAGTTAAGGTACGCCCCGAACCAGGCGCGGCACCAAGTGAAGGTATGCCCGGAACCAGGAATGGCACCAGGGTTTATTGCTAAGAGGGGCAATCAACATTTGAGGCCAAAAAGGTACAACCAACATTTTTTGACATAGCTTTTGAAAACTGAAAATGGAAAAAAACACAAGGTCTCACAAGCGCACATACTTATAGCAATCTTCTTTCCACTTTTTAAAATTTGATATAAAGTTAAATTTTTAACAATTTCTATCAACATTTCTACAGATTTTTTTTCCTGCATCTCTCTCTCTTCTGTTTCTATCACCTTTTTCTAACTTTACATTTTTTTTTAAATCCTTCAGGGGTTGCAATCGTATATGTCACCCTGTGGCGCCGCCACTGCCTGGAACCTATAGGGCTTATAGTTCAAAAGGGGTGAAAAAACTTCAAAATGTTTGCGAAAAAAAAAGGTTATGATATTTCTCAGTTTACTCTTTTTTGATATTCTTACGACATTCAACATTCGACAATCTCCGGAACATTGATCACATGGCCATTTTTTCAACCAATCATGTACAATTGCAAGCTCATTAGCATGCACGATTTTGTCAACAAAATTTTCCAAAAATAAAAGTGAAAAATAAATAGAACCAGACCCATACATTATTAGATACACTAATTCTGAACACCTTATGGCTGATGGTACTAAGGTTTCTGTTGAGACTGGTTTTTTATGTCGACATATTGCAATAATTTGTTGTCGACGTAAAGAGCTGGTGTTTGCGGGAAAACGAAACTTGTTTGAATAAGCTTAATGAACAGTTTTAGACGCAGTCTTATACTTATGATATAGTTATGTACTAGTTCTTTCTGCATACGACAATATGGATGATATAAAATTGATATTTTGTAACTTTTTTGTTGTGAACCATCAAAACGATTGTAAATGAGGAGCAACTAATAAGCATTAAATTATTCATGCAACACTCTAAGCTCAACTGCTATTAAACAGCCATCATTGACAATTAAATGTAAGTTTTTATAAAATTTTACTTGCTCAAGTTTTGTCGACAAATGAGATTTCATGTCGACATGTCGAGATATGCTTTATGTCAACATTAATGTTGACATAAGGCATGTCGACAGAAACCTTAGATGGTACCATAAGCTCACCGACACAAAGAGTGAAATTTCCATTTGAAATGTTGATTAAAGCTTAAGATTTCAAGTCACATCAGGGCGATCACACTGAAAGTGACTCTGTAGTGCTAACGCTAATTACAAATTCGAATTTGTACGGAACCAGTTAATGTGAACGCGAACTTAACATTCTGGTTATTGTGTTGAAGAGTCACTTTTTCTGTCGGCAATTGCCGGAAAGTGTAAAATCAGCTTTGGAAATTCTCGGAAAGTTGTGTTTTGTAGTAAAGGTCTATTGCAGATATATTGCTAGTTAGTTTCTTTTCCTTTCAAGAAATTCTGCCCAAATAAGCAGACGATCAATTCTATATTTGCGTAAATGCACATGCAATTCTGGTTTATTTATTTATTTATTTATTTATTTATTTATTTATTTATTTATTCACGGTATTTATTTATTTATTTATTCACGGTATAAAATACCAGCAGGCAGCAATGCTGATGTTGCTGGCTTACAATAAAAAACAATTATTAAATATATACATTCATAGTATCAATGAACAAGAAAATACAATGCACAATGAAATAGAACAACATGGAACAAACTGCCTACTGCTTGTTTAAGAGCCGGATGACATGAGGAATAGTTGATTTGGAGAATCTGTCAGTTCTACATTTAGGTTCATCGAATTGCTTGAATCTTCTGAGAGAATAGTTTGGTGATGGTCTAACAGGAATGAGATGTTGGTGGCGTTCTGAGTTGAGGAGCTTTTGACCGAATTTTAAGAGGAGCTGCTCACGACAGTCAGCTAGGTTGGCAATTCAAAGATCAAGCAGAGCGGTATTATAGTGCTCGTACCTACTGCCCAGGATGAGTCTACAGCACCTTTTCTGGATCATTTCAACAACCTTTTCTGGTACTCAAAGGTCTGAATTTTTATGTCCGAAATTCATTTGAAACAAAAATAATAGGATGTATCTTATCTGCTATGCTTTGTTAATGCATATACTATGTTTTTACTTTGAGGATACTTTTCTTTGGATGACGATTTTAAGTGTGCGCTGCGGTGAGGTTGCCGTAGAATCTGAAATGATGCTGTTAGTGGAATAGAGCTTACTTGAGCCACAGTGGACAGTGGTTAATTTAGTTGTTTCAAAAGTCTCTGGCATATTAAATTTTTTATATTGCTACGCTAATTATATGAATCGTACTCTTCGTAGAAATATTTGTACTGCTCTTCTCCAATGTCACCTCGATTATTGTTGCACATCATGGTTTACTGGCATCTCATCCAAATCCAAGAAAAAACTTCAGATCATTCAAAATAAGATTATTCGTTTCATTTTAGGTCTTAACAATAGAGATCATGTTGGCCAGGAAACTCGTAACTCTTGTCAATTTCTTCAGCATTAGGGACAGGGCCAGACAATTAAGGCTAAATCATGTTTATTCCATCTTTCATAATACCTGCCCTGATTACCTGAAAACTCATTTCAACAGGTCTGCCAGCGTACACACCCATCGCACTTGGTCAAGTGGTTTTGGATTTCTTGTGCCTCGTGTGAAAGGCATTGCTATTAACATCTTTTTTTACAATGCCATATGTGACTGGAACAAACTTCCAGCAAAGATCTATTCCAGAAATCTGTTAAAAAACACTTGGCCAATGTAGCCCTGAGTGAGGACGCTGACAACTTTGTACGAATGTAGACTTATTTCCTCTGTGCATCTTTTGATTTTGCATCCCTTTGCCATCTTCCTGTTGTTTTGGGACCCCATTGGAAATAAGTCTGCATTTGTAGCCAGTCTTTTATGGGCCATCCTGGCTTTCAACATTTTGATGTCTTTGGGATCTTGTATTTATAATTGTATTTTAATATTCGTCTTGTATATTTCTTTGTACTGTTTTGTTGAAATGCCCAATAAAACTAAACAAAACTAAACCAACTGTACAGTGTGTTGAATCCACATGGAAATAAAATAAGTCAGGGAGGCCCAGTGCACTATAAATCCCTACATTTATCATAAATATCAACTGACCACTTTGGGTGCCTTATTCTCTGTGTTCTTATCCTTCTTGGTCTTTTCTAAGCCGTCTTCTTTCTTGTCTTCTTTCCATGACGATGATTTGGGCTTGTCTTGCTTTTCTTCTTCTTCTGTGTTAATGATTGCACTAGGTGATGTCTGCATCGGAGACTAAATATGGAAGAAACACAAGTGAGTTAACCATAACTACCTAAATCATATACAAACTGTGGAGCTTGTGTGGTCTAGCAGAACATTACATGACTCTGACTCAGTAGGTCCTGGGTTCAAGCCCCGCTACAGCCAATGGCACATGTCCTTGAGCAAGACATTTAATCTCAATTGCTTCATCAACCCAAGCGGTCTTTGGGAGCTGTTATGGGGAATATTACAATCTAAGTGCAGATTGAGTTTGCACCTGGCCAGTAGCACCTCAATTTGATACAAACTGATTTTGACGATTTCCTGACGGCAGCGTAATAATAGGCAGCAGCACTCTGTGAATTTGTTCACAAATTTAGTAGAGATATACAAAAGCTGTACATTAAACCAAGTCTGAGTACTCTAAACCTCTCATTAGAGGAATCATGGCAAACTTTGAGATCCATCACAGTGTGCCCAAGTTAGAGGCAAATATTAAAGGAATATCCGCCAAGCTTTAAATATTTCAATATTCAAGAAAATGCTTAATCATAATGTGTTTTCTCACAGAAGAATATGCATATACTTGCAGGATAACAATTTTTTTCATTAAAAGTAAAAATTCATAAAATTGTTTGCACCCGTTTTGCATACGCAAATTTCAATGCACACTAAACGCACGCATTTCTAACGTATTTGGTTAATCACACGCCACATCACTGCGTAATATGTGAGGGACGCAGATATGCCATCATACTTTAATGTTATTGAAAATGCATGTTATTGAAAATGTCTATTTTTGTAATTTTTCTTGAAAACTAATATGGTGATCCTATTTTTTTATTTAAGTATTTTGAAGTACGCAAAAAATGCTTCTGAGCAGTCAAATATTTGTATATTATTAAATGTTAACCCTTTTCACCACAGACAAAAACAACACGCAATGCCAGTCATCCACTATGACATAATCCAGTTTAATTTTTTTTTAAACCAGGGTGATAAAATCACAGAATATTATCAAAGTGCGTGAACTTAGCCACCTATTTCTGATAAAAGCAAAGTCCACTAAGACCAAGGTTTGAATCGGATTCCTTTGGGTCAAAAAACCAATGCGCTATTTATATATATTTTATTAGTTCGAAAAGGCTATGCAAACTTGCCAATTCATTTTCATCGCATTTTTAGACCAAATCCTTGTGACAAGACAATTTTTAAGTTGTTTTCAACATATAAGAAGAAAATAAGATAACATCTCTCAAAACCATTGCAATATCATATGAAATTAAATTGATTGTGTCTCAGATTCATCTGCCCTGACGAGTTCCAAAATGGATGCTACCAAGTCTCCTTGTTTCCTTGGGCAAGAAACTTTACTCTACTTGCTCCGTGGTTCGGAAGTCACATTAAGTCGTTGGTCCCCTGTACGAATAGACTCCTTCATGGGGTATGCATAACATGCAAGTACAGTGTAAATCAAATCAAATCAAATTAAACAAATATTTAATTTTCATAAGTATTCACAGGGGCACCCGAGATGTTTTTCCCCTTTGGCCCGATAATAAATAGAAGTTTGAATAAATTGAGTTATTAAAATGAAATTAACTTGAAATCAGTTGAAATAAATAAAGTCTGACACACTAGTCCTTCCGTAAATTGCAGGAGCTCTGTAAATCTCTCTCCTAAGTTTAATGAGGAGTGTTTTAAGGAGCTCAATTTCAAATATATTTATGTGATGCAAGTCAGGAGCTCAAAGAAACAAACTCTTTGAATGTTGTTAAAGGTGCAATTCATGATTTTGATGTGACAAAAACCGTGCTTCTTTTCTAGCTAAATACAAAGAAGAGTACAACATAAATATATACTGAAAATTTCACTTGATTCCAACCATTCGTTTTTAAGTTACAAGCTTTTCAGCATTTTGAAAATCCCCATAGGCTACTGTGTTGTAATTACTGTCAGGGCCCCCGACAAAAATTAGAAAATTACACATTTTCTCACTTTTCTCAAAAATGCAAGCACATATGAAAGAATGATTTGGGGATCGCAACATATACCAGTTGAAGATTCTTATAGGCTAAGAAACTTAATTTTGATAGAGGTGACCTTGAGGGTGAAAAGTGGATCATGAATTGCCCCTTTAAGGAGAGCTGTAGGAGGTGTGGCTCAAATGAGCTCCTAAAACGTGAAGGTCTGACACACTTACCAATGGGGCCGATTCCTCTTTCTTCTCCATCTTGGCCCTTTCCTCTCTTTCCTTCTTAACACACTTACCAATGGGGCTGATTCCTCCTTCTTCTCCATCTTGGCCCTCTCCTCTCTTTCCTTCTTCAGTCTCATCTGCTCTTCTTGTTGCTTCTGAATTCTTGCTGCTCTCTCTGCAGCTTCTCTCTTCCAAGCAGGCACCTATCAAGCAGTCAAAGAAACTAATGAAAATAAGGGACCAAAGATCACAATGAAGACTCCTACAAGGCAAAGGTCAGTGAAAACAAGAAGGCCCTATCCAGGGATGCCACTTGGGTATGGAAAAGAATAGGAAATTAGTCTCGATCGGATACCAATTTCGAGTGGAGGGAGAAAAGCTTCCCCTTGGAGAAAAAGTTGCTAAAATCTGTATTTTCATGCACATTTTAACACTTTGAACCATTTTATGCAACTTTCTATCACTTTAATTAAAAAAACCTTGAATTTTTGAAAAATTTGATTTTTTAACAAAAAATAGGAAAAATGCTCCAAAATGACCAAAAAGTAGGAATTCCTATTAAAGTAGGAAAAGTGGCATCCCTGCCCATCTCACATCAACGTATTGGACCATTAAAATCCCAAATTCTACTTGCATATTTGACTAGACCATGTGCAAAGTCACAGGTAGTGTATGACCAATCTGGTCTGATGGATCAGAATCAATGGGACTTTAAGTTTATCAGATCTAAATCTAAATTACAAACAAATCTATACTCTGCCGATCTCGTGAACCAATCAACTGACCCCAAGAAAAATGCAGTAAATCAAGCAGTAAATATGCCTGGATATTTCACTGACTCTCATGTATGAAAATAATTGGTGTTTTCACAGGATCCAGTTCCAAGTGAGGACACTTTTTTCTTGTTTGTAAATTATACTATTTAAAACATGTTTTGAAAACATTTTGAAGAAATTAATCAAAGCAAGTGTCTATTATTGAAAACATTAAATTTCCTACAAATCAAATCTGCAATGTGCGTATGATGAAAGCGTGTGTGAAAACGAAAATGCACTGCGTGTGTCTTGATTGGCTGTTTGACGCGGTGATCGCGTGAAAAGAAAGTCTTTCATACTACATGAGGTCATAGGCTTGTTTACTCCACGCATTTGTTGCATTCAAAATTTTGACTTGAAGGAAGTTTCATGATTTCAATAATACATCTTTTTTTCCTTGCAGAATACACTGGCAGACAATACACACAATTGCATCTCCACTTCGAAGGTAGTCCAAGTCGCGACAATGATTATGCTGACTAAATGACAACTACAAAGAGGTCTGATGTTGCATCAGTGTCGTTATTGTCCAATGTAGTATAAAATACACTTGGAGAATCAGAATATGAGTCTGAATCAGCCGCTTTGAAACTAACCAGGATCGGAATGATCTTAGGTTGATCGGTCAGACACTAGTCATGTGCATTCATATTTGATAGAAGTTGGTTCATTCATTATCTATACAGTGGTATCAGCTACCATTCATACAGCACATAGAATAGGTTTTTCATATTTGTAGAAATTTGACTTCCATCGGTCCAATATGTTACTGCGTAACATGGGTCTTAAAGGTGCAATTCATGATTTTGATGTGACCAAAACGTCGCCTGTTTTCTAGCTAAATAAGAAGAAGAGTACATTCTAAATATATACTGAAAATTTCACTTGATTCCGACCATTCGTTTCCAAGTTACAAGCTTTTCAGCATTTTGAAAATCCCCATAGGTTACTGTGTTGTAATTACTGTCGGGGCCCCGACAATAATTAGAAAATGACACATTTTCTCACTTTTCTCAAAAATGCAAGCACATATGAAAGAATGGTTTGGGGATCGTAACATATACCAGTTGACGATTCTTATAAGCCAAAAAACTCAATTTTGTTAGAGGTGACCTTGAGGGTGAAAAGTGGATCATGAATTGCCCCTTTAATGCTGGATACACTGTGGCCCGATTTCTAACTAGATAGCTATGACCTAAATTGAACCAATCCATCAAGTTTACTGAAATATGGTCAGAGAAATTTTGATGACATTACACTTTGGTACTGTATTACCGTACTGACTGGAGTAATGTCCCACCTTTTTTGAATGTGAACTTGGATCAAAGTTAGGGGCTGGGACTTTACGCGAGGACGCATGAGAGAGACAGAACTAACCGGTCGATCTACAGAGGTAAACAATGCCAGTGAACTGTCTGACCAAGAGGAATCAAATCAATCTATTCATTGTAATGTTTTGAATCAAATATTTCAGGATTCAGTTCAGTAAATATTCTTTAAAATTATCCCGAAGAGTTTTTCAACAAACACTTACAGGAACGTACCAATCAAGGTTAAATATGGTGAAATTATTTTTGCACATCCGATCGTGACATTCGCCATTTTGGAATTTTGTTTCAGTAACAATCGCGATTGCGCATGTCCGATAGATATTTTTACCATTATATGAACGTAAACGTCGCCATCTGTTGAAACTTAGAACATAAAAACAGTAAAAAGGTGTATATTCATCTGCGATCAGCCGTGATATTCCCACAAATTATAAGACATTTTGGATAAAATGTACCCATTTCTATAAATCCTTGAATACCCTGCTTTAACCCCTACATGAAAAAGTACTGGTACAATAAAATATGAAAAACAAAAAACATTTAAAAGGTAATTTCTTGGTATTTATTCATCATTTTGTGCAGACATGGTATTGGGATGATAATTTGGCGACTTCTAAAGAATACCAATGGGACTTTACCCGCGTGTACATTAATTTCCTGAAAATGTTTGCAAATATACGGGTGGTACATTGCGCGAAGATGGGATTTTATATGCGTCAGTACGATATAACCTACCTTGGGGGACTCTGGTTTACTACCAATCTCAGTTTCTTTCTGTTTTCGTTGCGTTTTCTTCTCAGCAAGGTCTACTTGCCACTGAGGCATTGTCGTATATAGACCACCGGAGCCTGCGTCTGGTTTCCTGGCAACTGGAGGTGGCATGGAATGTCTCTTTTTACTCCCTGCAAAACAGAAAGGGCAGATTAAAGCATGGTTTTATATATAAAGCTACAGTAGGCATACTAGCCAACATAGCAAAAACATAAATCTGGGCCACTTAATTTTAGCAATGCATAGGTCAGATCATCTGCCTTATACTTCCGGCAGAATGCTTATAAATCCATGTATAGTTGTTGAAATAATTCTTGTTCTTCTTTTAAGCTTCCAAATTATACTCCATGCACAGTTAGCTTTCTACCTTGATAAAATGTTGTCATGCATTTAGCTACATAATGATATCTTGCTCTTAGCTACGTCAGCAAATCAAATGCGTAATAAGCTTGTTTAAAATACCATGTATTTTCTCTTACGGTACACGATTCATTTTACACGGTCGTGTTACCTGGGAAAATAAAATTAAAAAAAAAAAAAAAAAATTCCGACCGACCGACCCGAAGTTTCAAATTCAAATGAGGACAAGCAAACATTTTTTTTTTTTGGCCTAATACCAAGATCACCCAACGTTCGATTTACCAAAACTTTTCATCTACTGATTATAAAACCACAAAATAAACCTCTGCACAACAATATTTTACATATGCACGCTGTGCACCTGAATTACTCCATTGCAATAATAAAAACAAAGAATGAACTTATAAAGTAAACTTACCTTCCCACATATTGTCAGTCTCATTTGTTTATTATCTGAAACTTTCACTCAATGAAATGACCTCAGGTCACAACTAATCTCTGAGCAAGATCATATATGTGGTGCACACTGGTACCCAATATCTTTTTTAAGGTGTCTGGTCCATGATAGATCTGCCCGAAAATTTCTGGTAAAAATCGGCATGAATGATATTTTATCGATGTAGAACCGATTTTTAAAATAAAAATTGGGGGTCACCAGACTCGTTTTTGCATGAGAGTCAGTTTAAAAACAGCATTTTTTGGGAAAAATTAGTACAGGGGTCTATGGGAAATGTGGTAAAAGTGACATTATTTATTAGTGTTGATTCCAAAAATCCGCCTGAAAATTTTTGTCAATTTTTTCACAAAAGTTGCACACAAGTATGTTCTTTCAAATAAAACAATAAAAATTGGGGGTCATCCAACTAATTTTCCAGAAAATATTAAAACATGGCAATTTTTAGCTTCAAAACACTACTCAGAGTATATGCGCATGCGTATATATTGCGGCACTTACCAACTCGGAAACTAGCGCGTACTGGTACGCGTGGACGGCGCGTGGATCAGACACCTTAAAATGTACGGAGATACGTTGGTAAAATCCCCATACCAGGAATCGGAGCATTGACAACACATGACATACCTTGAAATCCTTGAATACCCTGCTTTAACCCCTACATGAAAAAGTACTGGTACAATAAAATATGAAAAACAAAAAACATTTAAAAGGTAATTTCTTGGTATTTATTCATCATTTTGTGCAGACAAAAGCTGGTTATTCGTCATTTTGTGCTTAAAAGGTTTCCATTTAGTGTTCATGTTATGACTTTCAAAAAGTACATGTCACATGCATTGATGCATACAAATACAAATTTCAACATGCATAGGCCAAAAATCTTGTGCACGCATGCACCTGTACTGTGCAATTGGTAAATCGAACGTTGATGTTAGGATGGCATCAACAAGCCTTTTGTTAATAATGTCATCAACAAAAGCTAATTTATTCTCTATCTACAAACTTGTTCACATATCGATTACTTCGACAAAAATGTTTTAAAAAATTCGGCAAGATCAACATTTACCCTGGTATTTCACTCATCAGATTTACATCAATGTTAAAATTAGTACATGTTTATACACTTAATTCTATCGTAGCATAATTACATATCCATTTATCATGGAAAAGCCAACACTACATTTCAGAGCCAGAAAAGGCCCAAATGCAGTCAATATCGATAATTGTCAATCAAGTCTCTCAATTTCATGGCTTTTTTGACACTGAACGGCTTGCTGATACCAACCCTAGCTGATACCACCCAAGTTAAGCCAATCATGGAGCTTAATTTGGGGATTATTGAGTCCTTGCTGAAATGGGATTAAGGGATATTACTACTGCCTTCTGTCCTACCAAGACATCATCTACATACCTGACGCATCAGCTTCTTTCTTCTTCTTCAATAACTCCTGCTTCCATTGCGGGATGGCTGCCGGCTTTTTGCCGACTTTGCTAGTACTTGAGCTGTCTGTGTTGGAAGTCTCCATGTCGGAGCTTGTTTCTTTGTTTGTGGAATCGCAATCTTTTTCCGACGAGTCTCCATCTTTGTTTTCTGTCTTCGGTGATCTGTGAATTAATATCAAAGTACAGTCAACGCTGCTTAATCGGGATCCTCTTAAAAGAGATTTTTGGTTAATTGACGTATTCAGTCAGGGAACCGTTTCTTTGTGTATAAAATTTACCCGTTAATCAGGATATTTTTGCTACTCCCAAGGTGTCCCGATTAAGCGGCGTCAACTGTATAATTGGAAATGAGGATTAAACCAATAGACGAAATTACATAAAGATATACATAAATAATCAGTATATCGGCTTATCGGGCTGGTCGCAAAATTTTCCCAGATGCGATACAGTCAAGATTGCGCACTATATTTAAGAAATCAAGCTTGTCATGCAACCATCATGACAAACCTCAAACCAGCCTTATTTTTTAGGTTAATTCTTTTTCTTTTTTTGTTAATTAGAAGATGCAATTTCCCCCTTAAAGTGTCAATACACATTGCTCCTAACAATGGTGCATACTAGTAGGTGAAATTCGTTTGGTGACAAATTATATCATATAAGAATGATTATGAACCAAATCCATCACTAGTATGTGATTGTCCACCACAAGCAAGCCGTAAAGTTTCAACAAATTATAACCTTCGTATGCAATTGCAAAATCATGTTTGTCACCTCTATGGCTCGTTTGTAGGCACAGACAGACATTGAGACCAAAAATAATACCAAAATCATGAACATTTTTTGTGTACAAAAATTTTCAATACGCGGTGATCCTAATTAATCATTACTAATCTCTTGCCCAATACAAAAACACCAGTTCACAATGTTGTAGAATACAAAGAATATGATATAGATCTCGTAACAGAGTCTTATTAGTGCTTGTTGCATCACATATTTTTAAGGACACTTCAAGGTGTATAATGTATATCAAGCTGTGACACTCATAATTATGAATTTAATTTATGATCCTAACATAGTTTTGGATTCAATGCAACATATTGAACACAAGGTGCACACAAAATGACTTCATTTAATATTCAGATGTAGTCGTAGCTTTATAGATTGAGTAAAGACAGATATATATGTTTTTAGTGCTTGGTTGGTGTAATAAAT
>JXSR01S057180.1:29584-44121 GCA_000969725.1 Ophiothrix spiculata | reverse complement strand
GTGTCAAAATAGATGGCGCTATTCATAAAAGAAAAACTAATTTTTCGATGTAGAAGAGGTATGCTGGTGTGTACTACCGAAATTAGATATGCAAATGAAGGATATGACGTCAAGAAAATTTTATTTATCATTTTTAGCCAAAATGTTAACAGATCAAACGACATAATCGATAGCTAAATATAATCAATAATTTGAAATATGTATAGCGCCCTCATTTTTGAACAAATCTGAATTTATAAAAAATACCAAAAAATTAGTTCAAAATTATCAAAATTTCAACCTAAATGAAATAAAATGCTGAGAATGGGTTCAAAACTTCAGTATGCAACACATTCCAGTTATTTATACTGCTTTTTTAAACTTTCTGTGAAGAAAAAAATGAATTTTAGGTTTAAAATGAATAAATGTCCACCTCAAACAACAGTGACCTGTAATGATCTTGGATTGTGGTTTTCAGCACACCTATATCTGGTGAAATTATACACTATTAGATATGAAATGCACACCTACAGCACACCTGAAAATCTTTGAGAAGTGCTTTTGGAAGCACACCAGGTATTTCCAAAATACAAGGCCTAAGGCTGGTTTATCTAATGTCTTTTATTCTAAGAAGCGACAAAGTTTGTCAATCTGCTACAGCAAATAATGCCCTGAAAGAGATGTTGGTCTTTATTAGTGAAAGTCATATATATGGCAATGTATGACCTATCATTCAATATATGTACATCTTGGTTTCTGAAGTCTCTGTCAATTTTTTTGACCACTGCAAAAACTCCGGTGTTAAATCAACACCCTCGGTGCTGAAGGAGTTCCACACCAATAATTAACACCGGTTGAGGTTATTCCAAACCCGTTTGATCTTAAGTCAACATTTGTTAGGGCAAAGATGTCATTTACAAACACTAGTGTTACACACAAAATGTTGACTTAAAATCAAAGAGTGTTGGAATGTCAACCATTTTCAATGGTGTTAATTATTGGTGTGGACCTTCTACAACACCGAGGGTGTTAATTTAACACCAGAGTTTTTGCAGTGAAGAAAATGATCATGTGTCAACAAATTGCAGGGTACTGGTCAAATTCGTAAACAATTGGCGCTGAACTCTGGATGTTTATTACATTATCTGAAGAAGAGAGATGCCGAGTTTAGCATGATGTCTAGGCTGAATCCCTACCTCTAACTGCTCTATCTCTCCCACCATAACATGGAACAAATGGCCAGGCTGACTCTAATCATTCTCGCCTCGGACATCTTGTTTTGCTGTATCTTTGAAAACGTTTCTGTAAATGTCAATATTTTCGCGCTCAGTAATTTTCGCGCACTGCCAATTATGGCCAAATTTGCGCGATTTTATTTTCGCACACGTGAACATTGGCAGAGAATGGAATATCCTTTGCAACTACACATTAATTTTCGTGGTGCATTTATTTTTGAGCTAACAACATTTTACGCAAATATAAATGTAGCACTAAAAATACCATTTATACAGTATTTCTTACCTTGAGCATATGAGGTCCACCAAGTCCTGCAAGTAGCATGGGACCACCAATACCACCTATAGGTTTCCTAGGTTTGTTTGAAGCTGATGTGACCGATAGTTCTGGTTCCCTGCATTTATGGGCTCTTAATTGCTTTACCTTGAGCATATGAGGTCCACCAAGTCCTGCAAGTAGCATGGGACCACCAATACCACCTATAGGTTTCCTAGGTTTGTTTGAAGGTGATGTAACTGAGAGTTCTGGTTCCCTGCATTTATGAGCTCTTTATTGCTTACCTTGAGCATATGAGGTCCGCCTAGTCCTGCAAGTAGCATGGGACCACCGATACCTCCTATAGGTTTCCTAGGTTTGTTTGAAGGTGATGTAACTGAGAGTTCTGGTTCCCTGCGTTTATGAGCTCTTTATTGCTTACCTTGAGCATATGAGGTCCGCCTAGTCCTGCAAGTAGCATGGGACCACCAATACCTCCTATAGGTTTCCTAGGTCTGTTTGAAGGTGATGTAACTGAGAGTTCTGGTTCGCTGTGTATGCGAGATCTGATGGGGGTTTCTGTTTCTTCTTCATCGATGCCTTCAAGATTGAGAAGTCTCTTGGTATCTATGTATGGGATAAATGAAAAATAATATGACGAATGAATATTGGAGATGAAAATTAGTACAGCAATACATGGTTCTAAATCAATTCTTTGATGAAGCCGAAAATCTGAGGTGCATAAACAGTGCCTAAGCAGGCCACACATATGCTCCCCTGAAGTGTCACATTCTAATCTGGGCTCCACAGAGGATACTTATTTTCATATAACTGTAGCCCCAGTCTAAATGCATATGACACAAATTGAGCGCAATTTTATGCTGTGCCTGGATATATAGATATCTGAGCAAGACTCTATAATCCTTGAAGTATGAAGTAAGCAATCAGACTCTATATGAGATCCATAGCATATCTCTTGTATTCTACAACATTGTGAAATATTGTTTTTGTGGTGTGTAAGACTAGCAATGATTGATTGGGATTGATTAAGACCAAATCACTGCGTATCAATATTTTTGTTCATGAATATTTTATGATTTAAATATCATTTTTGACTAATTTTGTTGCTACCACATGGACAAACATTGAACATTAGTTCATTCCAATATTCAGCAAGATAGGGTATGCGGTTATGATTCGAAAAATAAGGACTATTAACTTCCCTGTATGGTCATATTGGTTTATGTGCATTAATTGGCTGCTTGTTGAATACTTCAGGATTTATAAAGTATATCTCTTTGCAACATCAAGAACCACCAATTTTTCGATGATCCAGTTTGTCCCCATGCATACAGAAAATAGTAATAAAGGAGCCATTAAATACATGGGAATAAAGTGTAATAGAGCTGACAATAAAGTTATTGCATACTGCATCACTAAATTCATCAAGTGATTAGTCACTGAGTGCGATTCTACTTCCTAATAAGGAATTTTGGCCATCAATTATGAGATGATAGATGACAGTGCGTTCAGCGTGAAACGCAGTGGAGCCGTGCTTTAAAAATCACGGCGCGATGCAGGTATACGCACACATCCGGCGCGAACAGCTTTACTGGGTTTGGTATATTTCATGATTGAATAGGGGTGTACGTTTTTCCAATGATAATGTTTATTAGTTTTTGGCAATAATTTACATTGTTTTTGTTTTATAAATGACTCAAATTTGTGACTAAGAATGAGAATAAAAGATGGCGATTTTTTGTTATTTCGCGTTTAAGTCTCCCGACGATGTGAGACGAAATATTAAACGCGAGTACAAAACCTGGTTTTGTCAATTTAATATTTTAGTTACGGTACAGTAAATATATATCAAAATGACTTCACTTGTAGTAATGTTGATGTCAGATGTTAATAACAATACTTGGAAAATCAAAACAAGTCTTTACCGTTGGGATCGCCAAACATCCACGTCTGTCTTCTGGAGGGGTCTTGGCTGTTTGGTTTGGTGGGTTTTCTCCTCTGTGCTAAAGCTCCTTGTTTGCCTAGTCTAGCACGAGATTTCAGCATTTCTGTATCAAGGCGCTTGGCACTCTGTAAAATTAGAAAATGAATAAAAATTAAGCTTAAACAAGGTTAGGGATTTGTGTGGCAGTAAAGCAGGACACCTGAAAATGACTTCAAAAGTTTAATATTAAGTCTGAAAATATAAATATTCCTCATATAATTTGTAAAGTGAGAATCTAGAAAAAGGTCTAAAAGTTAAAATGAAAATATCCGATCTTAAACAAAAAAAGTTCATCAGGACTGTTAAGTAATAATAATATTAGCAAAATTATGCTTAAGAAGTCAAATTTGTTACTCATGTTTCCATCACAAGACAAATGTGTTGGATCAGGGAATTGATGTAGATCATAAGTAGGGGACCAATATTATTGAAGGAATTTACTCATTAAGTCACGTATACGACAAGCTGCTTAAAGAAAAACCCTGTATTCAGAGTCTGTAGATATCTATCGATAGATGCCCATCAACATCGCTCGCTAAAAAGAGCGATGAACAACGATACACGTTTTCATCAATGGGCATCAAGCTATGCAATTGAATTTATTCCAACTTCATGCAGCTATAGGTACGACGTAGCGTTTGTCAATATTCTGGGTCTCTAATTGCGGCTTTAAATTTCGTTATCTTTCAAACTACTAATGCTACTCAAACATGATTCATTTCAGATGAGCCATACTGAAGAATTAACCTTACACTTGGGTCTAAGTATACATGTTTTGTCCACAGACTCTGATTTTCTGGCCTAATTTGGTCTATGGGCTATCATACTTGGTCTACTAGCTCAGCAGGAAACAGGTTGTGGCATGATTTAGTCCATGGGCCAGACAGGGGTCACTGTCTGGCTTGATTTGGTCTACGGACTGTCCGACTTGATCTATGAACCTAACAGGAATCACCAGGCCCTTAGGTTAGCCCTCAGACCCAACAGGAGTCACTGTTTGACCTGGCCTGGCCTGGCCTGTGGGCAACCTGCTGAACTAGCTTTAAATGGTAATGTTCAACGTATCATTGTCACTACACAGTCATTACATGGTGACTTTGGAGGTCATTGATGACCAATAAAAGTAACAAGATCAACAAACATTTTGTGGGTACTAGACCATATATACTAGGAAGCATGATTTGATGTAGTCAATTATTTTCACTGATAATTGATTGCAAACACATCTGCGTCAGTGTTTTGTTGTTTTTGGTCCTTTTTTCTGAACTAAACCTGATATTGCATATTCAATTCAAAATTTTCGCTATGATGAATAATTATTTGTAAAATCGTCCATGTTGACATTGAGGGGTTGTTCAATAACGGCGGACATAAATGGTCAGGAAATTGCTGCCCGGACAGGCCACGCTCGGTGGTTTGGCATAGCTGGATATTGGATCGGGATAGTGGGGGTCAGGGGGTTCGAATCCCAGGGGGAACCGGGGAGAACAAGAAATTTGTTCAAGACATATTCAGACGGACTTAGAATATACTTAAGCGTGCGAGAGTAAGGGTTATACTAAATTTGTGAAATTAAATCCAAATAAAGTTAGGATTGCATATCAATTCTTTTCAAATTAACCAAAAGACACTATTATTTGTGGATGTATGTTTTGATCGTATTGACACACGCCGCCACCTCTATGAAAATGTGCAATCGCTTCATAGAGTCCAGCTTGAACGCTACCTTTTACTTGTTGAAGAACTAAATTCACAAACAATAATATATTTTGGAGTACTTCTGTGCTTGTCAGGTGAGTGCAAAATCATATCTGCATTGGCTGCCATGCTATGTCACTAGAATGTACAAAATCCTCAATATTTGTTTTTCGTGTATGTCAGTGGCACTTTAATGGTTCTTCAGGTGAAACCCATTTCTAGAACTACTGATCTATATGCATACCTGTCAACATTTTCAAATTCTGATGCAGGAGACTTCTGTAATCACTTAAATTTATGAGTAAAGTTTACGGGCAACTGACAAATGAAGCTATATGAGGCCCAAAAGGTACACCCCAAAAATTTACGTAGCTTTTGAAAACTGTAAGGGGACAAAAAGGGTCTCCAAAGCGTACATACGACACACAAAAAGATCTCATTTTCAATCTCTTATCAAAATGTGCCGTGTACGCGGTATGTAATACACACTAGCGGAACATCGTGGTAGATTCTTTTTACAATGCGGGAGATATTGGGAGATTTTTTAAAAAGAGGGAGATATGGTTACCCGATCGGGAGGGCTGTCTGAAATCGGGAGACTCCCGCCTAAATCAGGAGACTTGACAGGTATGAATAGGCTGCACACTCTATAATGAGTAACAAAAATTTATCTAAAATGGCAGCTATTTCAGTGACTTTCAACTCTCTTGAATTCATGAGACGTGTAATTCTGTCAACTTACGTCAAATATATCAAATTCCGGAAGCGAGTATCTTTGTTGTGGATGCACTGAGCCCTGAGGCTTATTTCTCAGTACCACGGCATCTTCTTCATCTTCTTCATCTCCCTCCTCAGCTTGTTCTTTGTCTTCCTTGACATCCTCAGGAGGGGTCTCACTAGACTCAACAACATCCTTTGTGTCTGTGGGAGTATCTCCACTGGACTCAACAGCTTCATCTTCTGATGTTGAGTCTTCTTCATCCTGTCAAGATAGAATGAGAAATAAAATTCAAACCCATTAAAACATCGAACTTTGGATTTGTGCTAGCAAACATTTAAACAAAGGCATTATGGTAAGAAGATCAAGGTGAAACAAACACATTGTTGATGATGGGCACTAAGAAGAGGATATTGACACCTTCCCATCATGCCTTGCTTCCAATGGGATTTTTAGTACAGGTTGTCATGTATTTGTTTTGGCTCCAGAAACCATTTCCCAATGATAATTTTGAACAGAAAGTGTTTTACCCAAGCTGTGCAAAAAATCCCATTGGGTGCAAGGTATGATATGACGGTCCTGATAGATTCTACATTTCTACTTATTTCTGCATATTTTCCTGAATGTGAATCCACAGAATATGTTTATAACCTACGACTAGATTTCCTGAATGCAGGCGGCTGAGGACACGATTTACTTGATTTAGGCTGAGGGATTTCTAAACGCAAACTTAGGGATACATTTTACGTGTATCGTAATTGGCAGAGCCACGAACTGTGTTTTGAAAATATTACAAAAACTTCTTTTTTTACATTGATCAAATAAATTACAAAAGCGATGTCACAAAATTAAACATAATTATATTACTCTACATCTGTTGGGGTTCACGCGTAAACCCCACTTCTTCTTATCAAAACCTAATTTTTTGTACAGTTATTCGTATCCTATTACTGATCAAGGTTTTTTCTGGTCACGTGTTGTTATTTATGACCAAATTAGGGAGATTACGGGTTCGTTAATATTCATATGGACAGGCTGGTATTGCCGGTGTCTCGTGAATATTGGTAGTGACAATGGCCTGTCAGCCACCGCCTGCCTGAATGTGTAGATTATTGGAAAACATTGCAATTATTTACCAACTACTTTGGTCCACTTGCATATTTGTTTAAGGTGTAGGTTCCTATTTCAACATGCGTTTATTTATCTTTAACTAATTGACCTTGACCCCTGAAATGCATTTTGTGAGATTTAACCTTTAGGTTACTTCTTGTTTAGTCTCCAGAGGCAAAACAAAGTATGTAACTCTGGGGATGAGGCTGTTATGAAAATAGATAAAAAATACATCGCGGTCCCAGGACCGCTAGTGTCGTCTGTCATCGCGGTTTGTCAATGATGTACAGGTCCCGGGTACAGGTTTGCATTTGGGTCAAGAGCTATCCATGGTCCAAATTTAATCCATATAGGGTCAAGGGTTCATGAGCTATAGGCTGTGACCTTGAAATGACCTCAGATGACATCAGGTCAACTTCTTGAACATGTTTAAAAATTTGACCTCAAATGACCTTGAGACCTTGACTGACCTTGACCTTGGGTCAAGAGCTATCCACGGTCCAAATTACATTAATATAGAATCAAGGGTTCATGAATAATAGCGATGGCCTTGAAATGACCTCGAATGACCTCAGGTTAACTTTTTGAACATTTTTGAAAATTTGACCTCAAATGACCTTTGACCTTGGGTCAAGAGCTATCCATGGTCCAAATTTAATCCATATAGAGTCAGGGTTCATGAGTTATAGCCGTGACCTTGAAATGACCTTGGATTACCTCGGGTCAACCTTTTGAACATTTTTTGAAAATTTGACCTCAAATGACCTTTTGACCTTGACTGACCAAGGTCAAGAGCTATCCATGGTCCAAATTTAATCCATATAGGGTCAACGGTTCATGAGTTATGGCCGTGACCTTAAAATGACCTCAGATGACCTCAGGTCAACTTTTTGAACATTTTTGAGATTTGACCTCAAATGACCTTTTGACCTTGAATGACCTTGACCATACCCAAAAGTTTCGCAGCGCAAGTTAAACCCGAGACCCTTCATGTCACCAAGTTTCGTTACCGTAGGCCTTACGGTTCCGGAGATAGAGGCACAATGAAAAAGGTTAACATTGTTAACCACGACAGACAGCCACACACACACACACACATACACACCTACATACACACACACATACTACCAAAGTAATCCCTATGTGTCTATTCTTTCAGACGACACAAAAATAGAAAAATAAGTATACAAATTTACTTTACGTTTTATGGCATATCTCCAAAACTATAATGAATTTTTGGATTTATAATCAGAAAAATATGTGCTTCAATTTGACATCAACAAATGAACTACTTCTGGTTGAGCCCTGGGGATGAGAATGTGATCGGAACCTACACCTTTAATTGTACATTTCTGAGCTCTGAATGTTCAATAATATAAGTTCCTAATGGACATGAACATGCATCCCTCAACAGCGCAGAAGCTTTGCGCTTGCCTACATGTCCACCTGCATACAAAACTTTCAAAGTAAACAAGTTGGGCAGCCAACATGCTGATCGATTAGGCTGTCCATGGTGGGGACATCATAACTATATACCCTTACCAACCCCACCCAAAACATTTAAGCAGACACTTACATGCAAGGGCCAGACTCCTAGCCATACAAACGTACCTCAAAGTCTGCAAAGTGCACATGTTTTGCAGCTAACACGCTTGCAGGATGAGCTACTGTCTTGATCATGATTCACACATTAATACAATCAAGCAATTGAATAGTTGTCAGTAATATCCTAGTAGAATAATTAAGCACTTAATCAATGGGCATGCAATGTCAATCCTGCTAGCAGCAATCCAACATTGAGTAATCAAAATATACTTTTAAGAGATCCAGTTTCAAAAGTATCCATTTCAACTTCGATCAATTGGTAAATAAATCTTTCCATATCAATTATGCATCAAAAAATTAATCACACACTTTTTAATCAAGTATTGAGCACTCCTGTTTTACTGTAAGCATTCAGTTATAAAATAATCAAAGATCTGGTTAAAAATGTACAATAATCAATTGATTAACTAATCAATATCAACTGATTATCTTATCAATATCTATTGATTATCTAATCATTCGGCTTCAACTAAGTATTTAGTCAATCAGTTAATCAATCTAACATTCACATTATGCATCCAACAATTTCTGAATTCCCAAAACAATAAGCTTCCTCATAGACGTTAATCAAGCAACTAATTCCAATCAATCAAGTATCATATCCATAAATTCAAATCGATCCAGTTCTGTATCCATGTTAGTTAATCAAGCAATCAATCCAAGTATTCAGTTTTATGATCCTGTCACAGTGTAAGATTGATCGAATCCATTAACCATTCACAAAATATCCAATTTCAGTCATTAATCCACAGTTGGTCAATCAATCTAGCTTTGAGATTGGAGATCTGAGTCTCCAAGTAACTTGACCATATACCCAATCAATTAGTTCAATCCATTCAATCTGAAAACATGGCTAATCTACCTGTCAATCAATAATGTTTTACAAGCAAGTGATCGGTACTTGATAAATACAAACAATCAAAATCCTCATATCCAGAAATCAAAATCACTCAATCAAGCGACATTTCAATCAATCAATACAATTTACTTCATAATCCATGTATATGTCCGGGATACAGTATCAGTTCCAAATAATGATCGCTATGTCAGGAGGTTATCGTGATGGTCATAAGTCAGCCAATAATAGCCCAATGTCTATTCACTATCTGTCCTATGTAAACAAGACAATAAATTCCACTACCTATGTACTTTGTAGGCCATGTTACTTATCTCATTATAAAGATAAGTGGCCAGATCGCGGACCTAAAAAGGTGGTGCACTGCATTGGTCAGGAACTACAGGTTGTCAGTACAAAGTTTACAATGTCAAATTTGGCTACTGGGTATATTTCACAAACATCGCAGAACTTTTGATTCAACATAAGTACATCCTTGTTTCTAAAGTCTTTCATATTTATCCTCTCAATTTCATTGGGATATACTGTAAACATAATTTGAGCTTAATTTTTCACGAAACCAGACAATAACAACCTTTTCGCGCGTGTTAAATTAGCGTTTTAAAGCTTCATTACATAGACCTACTCCAAATGAATGTATTCGCTGTGTGTTATATTCGTGGTTAGATGTTGATTCGCGAAATTCGCAAAAATTAAACCCTCGCGAAAATAACCCCGTTTACATTAAATGTTTCTTTTCATGACTTTACTTTCAATTATTTTCTTATAAACTTGAAAATAGTTCATGGTAAAAAATTTAGAACTCGGTGTGATAATAGGATATCCTAGCACCGGGATTCTATGTGAACGTCATGATAAGTTTCATACAACACTTCATTCATTAATTAGAAAAAACATTAAGGCCCGTATTCCAGAAAGGTCTTTAGCTAAACCATGGTTTAACTAAAGATAAAGGCCCGTATTCCAGAAAGGTGTTTAGCTAAATCAAGGTTTTATTTCTCGTCAACAGCACGGCTCATTGAACTGTTCTGCTTAAAAGCTGCAATTATGCGTATCATTCCTGGACAGTTGATGCTCAGTTAAACAATAGTTTAGCTAAACATCTTTCTGGAATACGGGCCCAACTGTCCAGGAATGATACACACCATTGCAGCTTTCAAGCGGAACAGTTAATGAGCCGTGTTGTTGACGAGAATTTAAACCGTGGTTTAGCTAAACACTTTTCTGAAATACGGGCCAAAAATTAATATTTATGGCATACTGGTTCAATGGGCATACAAATAGAAATACTCAATATATTGAAGGGACCATTCAAAATACAATTAAAGGGGTGGCAGCCTGATGCAAGAAGGGGTAAAAAAATTGAGGTCTGAAGGGAGCCCTTATTAAATTGATCTGTATGGTATTCTGTTGGGTTAATGTTCATTTTTCTCGAAAAAAGGGGCCCTTCAGATACAAAGGATCAGGCATCAGGCATTCTCCCTTCCAAGTGTTGATGAATGTTCCCTAAGTACAAGCAAACAACTAATTAATGATGGGCAATTTGTGAATTTGCGTTGAGTTCATTCAGGCAACAGGAAGATGATACCGCCTAAAACTAGTCCAAATCTTCCGCAATGAACACTGTGTTTTTGACACTGACTGAATACACCAACAGGTGATCTAATGTATAATGCACTGATCCCTCTCAGGCCTTACGTCTTAAAATACTCAGAAGAATTTTTAACGATATGTCACAGTACATTTAGCAACTCGGCCGTGATATGACAGAACAGCGTTTAACACAAATGACTTGCCGTTTTGAGAAAAAATTAATTTTTACTTTCAAACCATT
This sequence comes from Ophiothrix spiculata, assembly GCA_000969725.1. NCBI lineage: Eukaryota > Metazoa > Echinodermata > Ophiuroidea > Amphilepidida > Ophiotrichidae > Ophiothrix > Ophiothrix spiculata. Next base: position 32,825 of record JXSR01S057180.1, on the reverse strand, counting down.
GTCCACCACTTTCCATTATTCAAAAGTCTTCAGGTTCAAACAAAGAAAGTTTCAAGTTAACAAAACTGGAAACCCAAATATTATGAAAGTGATCCAGCAAGATGTTATCAACTGCAAACAATTTCAAGGTGAGCAACAATGTCCTGTTATTCACACTAGTAATTAGGAAAAGAAAAAAATATGTTTCATGTCTACTAATGTTTCTTTTTTAAAAATTTCTAGAATTTCTTTTCATTTTTCATTATTTCAATTATAACTTGTTCTTAAGAAAATTTTAAAAGGCATCTACAACCCTGCAAAGTATATATAATAAACTCCGCATCATAAGTTCTTACCCATGATTTCGACACGCCTGCAGGTGAATTAAATGAACGTTTTTATTGTAATTTTTGGCACACCAACCAAGTATCATCAATTTGTAGTCAGAATGTTTCAAGTTCTTTAACATGCGATACCAATTTGCAAAGAACGGATGATTTTAAAAATGTACCTCTGAATTCAATTGTTGTAAATTCCTGAACGCCACACCCAGGGTTAATCCATAAACACCATGACTGGCTACCGTGAGTAGCCGGGATCAATAACACTAGAACTCGCTTCACAGCGCGGGCTATTCAATTCATCTTGACGGCACACATTAGCATTACTGACCCGTTGGCAGCCGTATTAACAGTAACCACTGGCCCTGTGCTCATTTGTACTGATAAAAATCTCTGCGTGTAATTGATCAATTTACAACAATCGAATTCAGAGGTACATTTTTAAAATCATTCGTTCTTTGTAAATGGGTAATGCATGTTAAAGAACTTGACACACTCTGACTACAAATTGAATAGACTTGGTTCGTGTGCCAAAAATAACTAGAAAAACTTTCATTTAATTCATCTACAGGCATGTCGAAATCATGGGTAAGAACTTATGATGCGGAGTTTATAACAAAGTATTTTAGAAGAACTTTCATAACAAAAAATAAAATAAAATTATGCAAAAGATGCTCACGATGTTTATAGCCAATATTATGGCACTATTTGTAAGAACTCAACACAACCGTTTCATGGTAAACTAAATTTTCAATGAAACGTAACGCCTATTTATCGCTATGCATTATACTCCCCCTAAACAGCTTCTCAATGCACTTGGGTCGATGAAGCAATCAAGATTAAATGTTTTGTGCAAGTACAAAACCCGTTGGATGCAGCAGGGCTGAACCTCACTACACCTCTTGATTAGGAGCAGTGTTCCTGCTTAGGCCTGCTGGCGTACCACCTCATAATACCGGTTTCGGGTTGGAGTCCCGGTTAGACCATGTCTTGTTGTTTCCTTGGGCAAGAAACTTTACCATAATTGCTCCATGGTTCGGATGTCACATTAAGCCGTTGTGGATGCTCCTTCTTGAGGCACTGCATAAAGGGTAAACCTGGTTAGTCATTGGTGCAGGAGCCAGGACAATTGGTGCAGGAGCCAGGACAATTGGTGCAACAATTTTTTGAAAATGTATGAGAAGATGCTTTTTAATGCTTATTTAGGCAATATTCAACCTCAGCTAACGATGTTAGTGCAACTCTTCAACTTTGGTCGAATTGGCGCAAGCTCAAAAACTTTCAAAGGAAAACTGATTATGGAGTCCTGAACTGTTCCAGTAGACCACAGAGGGATTTAGGACCTTCACATTTGATGTTTAGTCTCCTATTGCAGCTTTTAAAAGAGGGCGGTCACTTTTCATTATTCATTATTTTTCAAGGATTACACCACTTTTTTCCATTTTCAACTTTCAATTTTGGGCAATAAAAATGTCGAAAATTATTTGCCACGAGCAACACCATGAACACCAGCAGAAGCTATTTTGAGTATGCAATGCCAATATTTTCATTATTACTCATGAATGTGCCGTGCACCCAACCCATGGAAACTGTTTTATATTAATATTTGGGAGATGTCTGTTATTTTGAGCCATAAAAACTTTGCCTTTAAAATTTTAACAAATAATGAAACCATCTCAAATAATGAATTACTTAGGAATTTTTAATATTTGGGACAGGCAGAAACACAAAACTAAACATTAAAGCAATACTATAAAGTGTTAAAAATGAAGTGCCCCCTGTCACCCATGACTTTTTTTAGCTTATTGGGTTTGTTTTGGGTAGATAGTAATATACTCCAAATGATTTTGCTTAATTATGATTACCGTACTTTTTCTTTTATGGCCATTTGTTGAATTAAATTTGGGATCCCGAATTTAATTCCACATGTATTGGTGTAGGAAAGCATGCATGTGCTTTTTATCCATTTTTCAATGGCAAAATAGTTTTTTGACAAAATACACTTGAAAACACTTTCAGATAGGCACATTCCTTCATTTTTCGCTGTTTTTACAATAAACCATTTTTGAATAAAATCCTATAGTATTGCTTAAAGGTGCAATTCATGATTTTGATGTGGCCTCTTTTCTAGCTAAATAAAAAGAAGAGTACAACATAAATATATACTGAAAATTTCACTTGATTGCGACTGTTCGTTTCTAAGTTACAAGCTTTTCAGCATTTTGAAAATCCTCATAAGAAAACTATAGACTACTGTGTTGTAATTACTGTCGGGGCCCCGACAATAATTAGAAAATAACACATTTTCTCACTTTTCTCAAAAATGCAAGTACATATGAAAGAACGGTTTGGGGATCGTAACATATACCACTTGAGGATTCTTATAAGCTAAAAAACTCAAATTTGATAGAGGTGACCTTGAGGGTGAAAAGTGGATCATGAATTGCCCCTTTAAGTGCGATGGGCCTTATAAGATATAGCAGACCAAAGACCAGACCTTTTCCTTGTTCTTTTAGACACCATTTTACCCTGCATTTTACATGCTGTCCGAATACGAATATAAATATGGTTCATATTAAAAAAAAAATTAACAATGAAAAATCAAAAGCTTCGTTATAATTGGAAACCTCGATGAGAAACATAAAATTAATTTTCCATGGCCTTATCATTATCCAAGTCAAGGTAATCGAGGTGTCATATGGCTGGTAAATCTGACAGCTAATTACAAGCTACAGCAAATAAATTAATCAACAGTTCTATGTGATATTTTTAGCAAAATTTTGAGCTACTCTTGATAATGTTTAGGTAAATTGATCACTTTTACTCGATTTAGGTGCATGTTTGTAGCTGATTTGACTCCTATTCCTACACTGCACTCAGAACCCCTGTCCGAATCCACATTTCTTACTTTCGATCCCGGG
>JXSR01S057180.1:11013-28950 GCA_000969725.1 Ophiothrix spiculata | reverse complement strand
TGTTAATATGGGAACTGGTTAATTTAGACCCATTAAAAAAGCAATTGCTTACTTTTATGAATTCGGCCTATTGTCTTACTACACTCTTTACTGAAAAACTTTTGATCTATCACTGAAAGACCCCATCCTGTTATTTTCTTTTGAGAACTTTGTGAAATTTTAAGCCTTCAAAAGTTTCTATTTTTAAAGTATTCATGTTAATATGGGAACTGGTTAATTTAGACCCATTAATATAGCCCATGCTTTATAGTGTGCTTGTTAATTACCTAATTATTGCCAGCCCATTTGCATCCAGTATAAAGTCAACTATCCAGTAGGGTTCTAGTCTTTGCTATGACCAGCAGGATTCAGGGAGGTTATCTATAGGTCACCTAATTAGACCTGCATTGCAATTGAGGCAAAATACGTCACCAATTTCTTTTGATTCCAATTTTCCTACCTACATATTTCTACAAACTTTGATTCCTAAAATTCATTTGTCCATAGGCGAAATAAGCCAGACCTAAAACCAAGATTCATAAATAATAAATAAAATAAAAAAGAATAACCAAAAAAAAAAAAAAAAAAGGAAAAAGAGGAAAATCTTGTTCAAATAGCTAAAATTGGGTGCAAAGTAGGACTGGGACTTTACTGGTAATTTTGTACCCAGGTACAGTGCTCCCGCTCAGGCCGTATGTCGCAAAATTGGCGCAGAAGCTCAAAATATTGACGCAAGGGGTTCCCAAAACAAAGAGTCAAATATAGGGTTTTGGTTATACACAACGTTCACTTATTTCAGTTTTTATTCAGATTATATTCAAAATTACTTTCATTTTTGAGCTGATCTTTTCAATAATCACAATGGCGAGATGTATTTTTTTCTTTTATGTCGCTTTGGCGCAATGTTAAAATCCTTAGCGGGAACACTTCCCAGGTATCCTACTTAATTTTCGGGCGGGTACCCGAGAACCTAACATTTAGATTAATGGGTTAAATGGAATGTCAAGATGTAAATTAAACACTGATCAGTAGTGTATGTATGAAGTTATCATCAAAAAATATATTATATATATGTTACCGTACTAACACATGTAAAATCCCACCTTCGGGCAATGTACCACCCCTATATTTACACACATTTTCTGGAAATTAATGTACACGCCTGTAAAAGTCCCATTGGAATTCTTTAGAAGTCGCCAAATTATCATTACCAAAATATCCCAATACCATTTTATTTGTGGCCATAATTTACCAAATCACTTAGAGAAAAATTATTGTAATATCAAAATCTGCTTTAAAAAATAGTTGCAAACTCATCTCAATTACGATAGAAATGGGTACATTTTATCCAAAATGTCTTATAAATAGTGGGAATATCACAGCTGAATGCAGATGAATGTTCACCTTTTCAGTTTTGTTTTTGTTTTCATCGTCAACAGATGGCGTTGTTTACGTTCATATAATGGTAAAAATAAATAGAGCATGCGCTATCATATCTATCAGACATGCGCAATCGCGATTATTACTTCCAAAATGGCGAATGTCACAATCGAATGTGCAATAATAATTTCACCATATCCAACCTCGATTGATATGTTCCTCTAAGTATTTGTTGTAAAAACTCTTCAGGATAATTTTTAAGAATATTTACTAACTTCAATCCTGAAATGTTAGATTCAAAACATTACAATGAATAGATTGATTTGATCTCTCTACAGTGTGTCCCAGAATGAAGTTATCAAAACTTTGACGCTTCATAATTCAAAAAGTAAATAACCCCAGACAATGTAAATTAGTCACAATAATGAATAGTATCTTTTCGTTTAATGGTGCTAAAATAAACAAAAGTTCACGGTAATTTGCAGCTTATTAAAGCATGCATCAAAGAACGTTATCTCTAAGACATAATCATGATAATTTTTTCAATTATAAATGTCTCTGTATCAAAGATAATTTTAGTCCATACTTATTTTTGTATTCATATCAATATGTTTGATTAGGTAATCTTCCTTGATGGTCTTCCTTGGTTGGCCTTCGCCAGGACGTGGAAACTCATTTAGCGGGCCGTTTGAAAGCATGCTTAAGGGTTGATACTCTGTTTGCAGCGGTTGTAGGAATACGTTAGTTCAAAGCAAAAATTACACCTCATTTTTCAATGGATAAGAGAGTATGATTATCCAACATCTGTAAAGTGAGGATACAACTTGAAACAATGAAATGATTTATTCAACATTTCCAGAAGCTAGAAATCATTATCACATTAGCAGCCTCTCTTAAAAATATCAGAAAATGTTGTAAAGCTTATGGTTTCAGACAGAACTCACTGCAAAAAAGAAACGTAGACGAAAAAAACCACCCTAGAAGTCAAGGATTACATTCAGTCACTCTTTTCAAGACTCCTTGATATTATCAACAAGAAGCAACATGCCAATCAAAACAGATATGTTAAAAATGACATTCTTGATCGCATACTTCTGCTGTAAATTACCACAGGATTTTTACGACCTTTCCAAACTGGGAAAAGTGTCCAAACTCCTCTTGAGCTTCAAACGTCCATTTCTAAAAAACCAATGCATGGATTTTGTTTATTTTTGCACCAAAGCAAGTAAAGACTTTATACATAATTGTCAATAATTGACACTGTCTGGAATTATTTAGTTTTTGAATTATGAAGCAAAAAGTTTGATAACTTCATTCTGGGACACGCTGTAGCTCGGACGATTCACTGGCATCCCTTTTTTGTTTACCTCGGTAGATCGACCGGTTAGTCCAGTCTCTCTCATGCGTCCTCACGTGTAAAGTCCTATCCCCTCACTTTGATCCAAGCTCACGTTCAAAAAATGTGGCACATAATATCAACACTTTTGAAATTCTACCTCTTTGTTCAACTGATTTAAGTAACTTCAGAACAGTTTTCAAGTTTATCACTGCATCATGGATTTTGATACTCCCACTCAGCTGATCGGTTATGAAAACTTGTACCCGGGTAAGCTTAGTACTAGGCCTAGTGCAGAGTAATGAACTGCACATAAATTTTAACCACATAAAAAAGGAAATCAGCTAAAAAGAGGACAAGTTTCATGTTTAATAGACCATCATTATCAACATAATGAAATCTTACTTCAAACACGCACCTCGTAGATCTGTAAAAATAAATACACATTTTGAGAGGAAAAACATCTGATTTCGGTATCAATCAATATGACTACATGATGTAGCTAACAAGATGTTACTTAGTTCAATAATAATTAATGGGCTATTCCAGAAATTAATGGCACATAGCCCCTTAAAAAGACAAGCCTTTTTCATTTTATTTTATTCATTTACTTGTTTGTGGTTGTTGTTTTTTGCAAAAAATTGTAAATTCCCAGGCTTCAAATTGCATGTCATGTAAAAATTGGGAAAGCAGAAATGAGTTTTATAAAATAGGAATACCCATGCCTTCTTTATACACTTCAAACTATGTGGTGACTTATGTTGCGCATCTCTTGGTTTATGAAACGATCAAACATCAGCATCCTGGAGATACAACCAAAAAGGCGCTTGCTATCTCATGTTCAAAGCCAGATGATGAATCATTTTGGACATATTGCAAGAAGAGGAGGAGACAGACTCCTTAGAGAAAGTCATCGTGCAAGGTTGTGCCGAAGAGAGAAGGAAGCCTGGAAGACCTAGAACCAGATGGCCGACAAAAGTAGACCAGTCTAGGATCCCCCACAGCAAAAAAGAGCAAACAAATTTGGGAATCCCATCCCATGTCTTCTTTACCGGATGCTGCCATTAATTTTTGGATCAGCCCAATGGTTCAATTTCCACCCAGACAGCAACTGATTCTCTCTTTTAAAGGAGCATGGTCCGATTGCCTCAACTTTTTTTCAAACTTTTTTAAATTTTGGTACCAAAATGTTGCTCACATTTTTCTCATAACACATGTGAAATTTCACAGCTGAGGTATGTTCCGTTCTGGAGATATATATGAAAATGTGTCTAATTATGGTAACGATAATTAATTTTACACAGTAACGTATAGACGGCTCTGACATACCAAATTGCCAGTAAAATAAAAACGGTTTGACCGATCCAGCTGAAATTTGAAACTTAAACCTCTTGAGTGGTTATCTTCAAAGTTCAATATGACATTGAAAAATGAATTTTGAACCCAGCTCCTTTAATGACTTTACTGGCATGTGATTTCAGTCATGACAAATTACACCAGTCAGCCATATTTGTTATTTATATATCAAGTGATCCTGTTTACAAACACTGGTTTTAATTTCAAATATTTGATTGACCCCTGGGAGGACACAGGGAATTCAATTCCCATGGTAAAATGGTCAGTCCCTTTAAGGAGATGTGCAGCATCAATGATTCATTTTAAAATCAGAATGGCAACATGTTTGAGATCTTCACGGTTCATTTATCAAACATTGAATTGATAGAGCTCTACATGCAGTGGCGGCACTAGCATCTCATTTCTGGGGGGCAAAAACGGGTGGACGGTCGGCAAAAATTGTGAAAAAAATTAACGCGCGCAAAAATTTTCGGACCAAAAATGTAATGCCCGTGTAACGTACAAAATTTTTTAGACAAATTGTTTATTTTGGCAAAAAAAAGCCTATTTTGGACAAAAATAATGATATTTATAGCGAAATATGCGAAGCACGCAAAATGTGTACATTTTATGTCAAAATGATCAATAAAAATGGGTAATTGAGAAAAATTTGCGCCTAAAAGCTTCTGAATTCTTTTTTCGGGGGGGGGGGGGAATATTTTTTTGCCCTCCCCTGGTGCCGCCACTGTCTACATGATGATGTTTCTCCTTCCAACACGAACATGCTCCGAGTTGTTCATAGACATTTGTTGAGCATTGAGTCAAGTGAAATCATGTTTTCTGTTCCCAAAATATGAGCTTCAAACTATTCCAGGAAAATGGGCGAAACTTTTCAAAAAACAGCCTTCATTAATTTATACTAGTCAATGGAAATGTGCATGACAGATGAGCTATTTTAGCAGGTTTTGCTCAATATAGCCCTTGTAGCCCTAGTAAAAAGTATTTTGACCCCTTTACCATCATCAAATAAAAGACAACCAGTATCAGAAGCATTATTTTCAAGCAACTGTTGAAAGCCTATCTATTTCAACAATCATATCAATAACTTTCCCTGTCTCTAGTGCCTCTGAACATTTCTGTAATCGTGTTCCCTTTATAAATGTCAATTTGTATTGTTTCTGGAATGGCATTTGGTTCTGTCATGGCCAAATTACACATCTACCCAGTTGTTCTTTATAACAGGTGATCCGGTTTACAAACATAAACTCAGGTTTCAAACCTACTGCAATCCTATCTGCCTATACTATACCTATTGTAACCCAACCTGGATCTACTAGTTAACACTATCAGCTCACTTCCCCGGGGGGACCGCTCAAGATGGCAATTGGTACTTGTGCTCATCATAAAAAATGGCGTAAAAGGGTCCGATTTTGTACCACAGGTGGTGTCTACATTTTTGGAAAAAGGGGTAGTTTTCAGCATAATTTACGCCATTTAGGGTTCTAAATTCAGGCTACCTTTGCAGCCAAGGGTCACTTTTCACTTAAGAGTTGCTCAGCTGAGTATTTTTTGCATAAAAAGTTCTTAAGCCAAGAGAAAATAAGTATTGACTTAAATTTAATTTCAACAAGTATTGACTTCATGTAAATGAATGAAAAACTTCAATTGTTTACTTTTTAAAACCTAATTTGTTAGCAAATTGTCATTACAAACTTCGCCATTAAACCATTTGGGTGCGATTTTCAACATCTTCACAGACCTTACGCCATTTAGGGGGGCAATTTGCTCTCAACAATTACGCCATTTAGGGTCCAATTTTGAGGTGCTCTGACAAGCATGAGTACCACTTTATTTTTGGAGCAGCCCCCGGGCTCACTTCACAGCCTGCCATGACATAATACATCCCTGATTAATATCAAGGCACTGCTACAAACTGTGCAGTATTTTAAGACTTCATAAATGCTATTTTATATGCATATTTTGTATGATCCATGAATTTTTAAATATACCAGCACATGTACTGAAAACACTGCCTGGTGGTAAAATTAGTGACAAAATTGGATTTTGCTCAAGATAAAACCATTGGGAACAAAATTAATACACAGCATTAAAGGTATAGGTTCCAATCACATTCTCATCCCCCAGGGCTCAACATGAAGTAGTATATTTTTTTATTATAAATTCAAAATTTCACCTCTAAATTCGTTATAGTTTTTGAGATATAGCACAAAATGTAAAATTAATTGGTGTACCTATTTCTCATTTCTTTTGTATTAACATAACAACCTCATCCCCAGGGTTGCATACTTCCTTTTGCCTCTCAAGAGAAAACAAGACACAAGCTAAGGTTGAAACCTTGCACAATACATTTCAGAGGTCAAGATCAATCAGTTAAAAGTAAATTACACACATCCTAAAATAGGAACCTACACCTTTAAATACTTTTCTAATTAGAGATTATCATTAATTTTTATTCAACCACATATCATAAATGACTGTCAATAAAAAAAAAATACTGACCATCCAGGATTAAAACTTGGGTTGGGACTTATTACTAACACAATGATCTGCCAACTGAGCTAATGATTTAGAAACCATATCCTGGGACACCTACAAATCAAAATGCAACCCCCCCCCCCCCCCCCCCCCTCAGATTTGTACCCTGAACCTCTCACACGCCAATCATACACCCACTATATTTGTCATAACAAAAAGCATGAACTAATTAAGTAAACAATGATTTTGAGATGATGTCTTAGATTTTGCTGTAAACACGTTTGTTGTTCCAGTAGGTTATCTAGCTGTGAGGGAAGTATGCAGTAACTGTGTCTCAACAACTTCCTATACTCTATAAACCTTGAAGTATGCAACAAGCAATCGGACTCTGTTTTAAGATCCATAGCATATCCTTTGTATTCTACAACATTGTGAACTTGTGGTTTTGTATTGAGTAAGAGACTAGTAATGATTGATTAGGATTGATTAAGGGCGAATCACTGCATATTGATATATTTTTACATGAATTCTTCATAATTTTTGTATTTTGGGGGCAAATTTTGTTGCTAACACATGGACAAACATTGTTAATAAATTCATTTGAATATTCAGCAAGATTTGGTACGTTCTTATGATTTGAGAAATACAACTAATTTACTTCACCGTATGGTCATATTGGTTTTTGTGCGATAACTGGATGCTTGTTGCATACTTCAAGATTTATAGAGTATATATGAGTCTGTAGATCAAACATAATGAGTTAGCAAATCAATTTTACATAAAAAACCTGATCAAAGAGGAATGATTCCTTGCTCGGTACGAAATATTATTTGATACAATGAGTCTGATTTTTAGACCTGCAATTTACCCTAATCCATTCCATGTGCTAATCACATTTCTTCTTTTACCCTTTTTTATTTCCTTTGAGGGTGAACTAAGCCCATGGATGCATGTATATAGTATATCAGTTACATACCAATCATATGCACTGCTGACCAATAAATCCACACAAACAAACTCAACCCTGAATCTACATGTATGTAGCGTATCATAAAGACATATACCTACCTTGTATGTCTACTTTCAATAGTAATAGTGGATATTTGCTATTCAGGTTAGTATCATACATTTGTAGCAATTGACGACAAGTTAATGAAGATGTTAGAAAATCGTCACAACCATTTTGTCACAGTTAGATTGCAATCTAGGATGAAAACTTGCCAGCACACAGATCATTTTATATACCAATTGGCATGATTTAAGCCAGTCAATAGTCTTTTACTATTGCCCTCTCAAAACAAAATCGGTATATTAAAAACAAATATTGACTGCTCTTTCATTCTAGCAATAGTAAAAACTATTTCCCCTCAGTGATCTTAAGACTATCATACTATTTTCCTCGATTTTCGGTCTCGGGAAATAGCATGTAGTCTCAAGATTACTTCAGGGCAATAGTCTTTGCTATTGCTCTCAAGAGCAGTCAATATTTGCATAATATTCCCCATCATACCCAAATGTGCTGGGGTTGATGAAGCAATCCAAACACAATGTAAGGTGCTGCGCAACACTAAACCAGAAAATCTAAGGTACTGCACGACACTGAAACCAGCATTGTAAGGTGCTGCACGACACTAAACCAGAAAATCTAAGGTACTGCACGACACTGAAACCAGCATTGTAAGGTGCTGCACGACACTAAACCAGAAAATCTAAGGTACTGCACGACACTGAAACCAGCATTGTAAGGTGCTACACAACACTGAAACCAGCAATGTAAGGTGCTGCACGACACTGAAACCAGCAATGTAAGGTGCTGCACGACACTGAAACCAGCAATGTCAGGTGCTGCACGACACTGAAACCAGCATTGTAAGGTGCTACACAACACTGAAACCAGCAATGTCAGGTGCTGCACGACACTGAAACCAGCAATGTCAGGTGCTGCACGACACTGAAACCAGCAATGTCAGGTGCTGCACTACACTGAAACCAGCAATGTCAGGTGCTGCACTACACTGAAACCAGCAATGTCAGGTGCTGTACCACAAACACTCTGATCTAAAACAAGCATTTCTTAGATGTGTGTAGTAGACACACATCAATCAGACCATCACCATTTGAGGGATGCTCTGGTAAATTGAGCGGAGAGCTGCAATTTTCAAAAGTGAGTTTATTAAATATTTTAATTCTCTATAATCGCACCTTTCGAATGATATGTGGATCGTCATATCGAAAGGTACCTTAATACCGGCATAGTACATTACGAGATACGGGCCATTGAAGGTAAGCATAGTCAAAAATCACGTCCAAGGTCGAATTCATAATTTCATCACAAAGTTTATCATTGAAGTGTATTCTATCATATTAATCAGGTTCCAACATCCAAAACATAAGAAAAATGTATTAAAAACCAGCTTAAAAATTCTCTCTCCATTTAAGATTTACTAAGTACAAAAACTTTAAACTCGATTTTCTCAGAACTATAGTTTTCCGAATCAGCCCGATGTCTTTTACCAATTTGGGTGTAACTTCGCAACCGAACATCCAATAACCAAAATCAAGTAGGTGTCATTTTAAAGCTGAAAATCTCAGCTTTCAGATGAGACCAAAAAATCCATTTTGATTTTGCCGACCTTAAGGTACCTTTCGATATGACGGGTCACATATATGATATATCCATTAATTATGTTAGACAAAGTCAGAAATTGACTTACGACTTTAGCTTTTGACATCTTTGATGACGTCTTGATCACAAGTGGCGATATCCACTGCTTAAGTCCTAAGTCAATTTCTGGCTTTGTCTAACATAATTAATGAATATATTTGGAACTTACAAGCCTACAAAATATTCTTTCTCCAATCTTCATTTAGAGATCGAAATGCAAGGAAGCCCACTCAAAATCTAGCAGTAAAATATTGTCGCAAATCGATTTTTAAGTTACTGATACTACAGAGTATGATAGAAAAATGCAATCAATTACCCTTGAATAATTGCACTTCCCGCACAATCTACCTTCAAAACTCGAGGTATAATTTAACACTTACGTATTAATACGATTTATGTCAAAAAAAGACATTTGAGTGGTGCTCTGGCAAAATGAGCGGAAAGTCGCGATTGAAGATTTTGAATAAATGCCTGCTAAAGTATAAATATGGTGAAAAGATCAATTTTCATTTTTTGACCTAAAACGCATTAATAAATAAGAGCGAAATTATACCTCGCTTTTTGAAGGTCAATTATGCCAGGAGGTGCAATTATTCACGGGTAATTGATCGCGTTTTGCAATCATACACTATAGTAATCAGTAACTTTAAAATCGATTTGCGACAATTTTTTACTGCAAGATTTTGAGTGGACTGCCTTGTATTTCGATCTCTAAATGAAGATTGTAGAAAGAAAGTATGACATATTGTATATCATTCGAAAGCTGAGATTATAAGAGAATTAAGATATGTCATAAAATTAATTTTGAAAATCGCGACTTTCCGCTCATTTTGCCAGAGCACCACTCATTTGATCTTTCACCAATTTTTTTCTTTATTTATTCAAATACTTTCACTCTTAGTTGCTTGATATTCAAAAAATAGGGTAGGTAGGTCGGATTTTTTTTTTTAAATAATTTTTTTTCATTTTCTAAGTCTATGTTTCACATAGGAGAACACCAAATATATGGCCATGTAGTTCCAAACCCAACTCACCTTGAGGCTTTCCATCGCTTCATCCTTGACCGCATCAGACTCCTCCTCCTCCTCCATCTTCATCTTCTTATCTTTGTGCTCATCCTCCACATCAACCTTGACATCTTCACTTTCATCATTAATATCATCTTTTATTTGTACAATGTCCTGTGCTTGTCTGTCCAGTCTGTCCTGCTCCTCTTCGTTGTCATCCCCTTTGTCTTGTCCCTCATCTTCCTTGTCATCTACTTCCATGGCTTTGTCGTCTTTGGATAGCATCACCCATCCATCGTCGTCATCTGAGGCTGGTTTCTTGGTGGTTGTCGTTTCATCACCTGACACCACTTCATCTTCTTCTTGTGCTGTGTCGTAATCAAGACAAAATAATGTAAAATTAGCTAAATAAGGCAAAAATCTGTTTACCTGCCCTTTGAATGAATTTTGAAAATTCAGTCAGTCCATGAGGATTTGCAAACTCATACATGCTTAGTGTGGAAATTTGTGTCTCCCCACCTTGGTTGGCAATGGTAATGGTAATGAGACTCCATACATCAGGCATCAAACGTGAATATTATTAGATACATAACATCATACTGTGGTCATGGTCAGAATGACACTGAATGCAGCATAAAGATTGTTAAAAACTTGTAAACATAATCTGCAAAATTTTTCAATATCTAGCGAACAATTGAATACGCAAGAATAAGAACATCCCAACTCCAATAGCTCCCTTCTGTTAATTATATTTATAAAATATAAATGCATACAAATTGCTGAAAATTGCTTTCACATCACTAAAATAGCATTTCCATGTCAATATCCTAATCATATTGTCACATTTGACCTTGTAGTTGACTTGTTTAGACATTGTTAGATAATTGTTATAGTACATAGTTGCTATATTTAAACAGTCATTACAAGAACATCCCAACTCCATGAGCTCCCCTCTGCATCTGTATGCTAGGAAAATTATCTGCCTAACAAAGTCAACTGCAAGTCAAATGTGACACTGATTGGGATAAAGACATGGAAGTGCTTTCTCGTGATTTGAAAGCATTTTCAGAGATGTAGATGCATTTATATTTTACAAAACTTAACAGACGGGAGCTATTGGAGATGGGATGTTCTTATTCTGGCATATTCAATTTAAAACAAACCATTTTTGTCTTATAAAGATATTGAATGCTTGCAGCGTGCAAATCTGTCTGTTTGATGCAGACAAGCAAACACATTTTGGTCTAACCAGTTTTGATGATTTAAAGGGGCAATTCATGATCCACTTTTCACCCTCAAGGTCACCTCTATCAAAATGGAGTTTTTTAGCTATATGAATCGTCGACTGGTATATGTTACGATCCCCAAACCATTCTTTCATATGTGCTTGCATTTTTGAGAAAATGAGAAAATGTGTCATTTTCTAATCATTGTCGGAGCCCCGACAGTAATTACAACACCGTAGCCTATGGGGATTTTCAAAATGCTGAAAACCTTGTAACTTGGAAACGAATGGTCGGAAATAATGTACTCTTATTATTATTTAGCTAGAAAACAGGTGATGTTTTTGTCACATCAAAATTATGAATTGCACCTTTAAGGTGGGACAGGTGGATTCTAGTGGAAACATACTAGGAAAACCTTACTAAGTATATGAAACAAGTATATGCTGAAATATACATTTCATACTTAATTACATATTTTAAGCATATAAATTAGCTAATTTGCATAATTAATTAGCGTAAATTGGCAAATTTAAAAAAAAATGATGTGGAGCCACTATGCAATGTCCTATGAAGTTCATTGAGGTGTAAAATTAAAGCTTTTTAAAGATCTAGAGCATGGATCTATTTCTGGTTACATACAGGGTTATACTTTGATCAACACTAAATAGGCGGGCCTCTTCACATCGTGAATTAATAAGCGCGTGCGTAACAGACACAGCACAACCGCAGAAGACGCAGCGCGTGATGTACGTGCGACTCGCACATCAGTATCTACGGCGCGTGTAAATGGGATTTATGTTTACTTGCGGATGAGGAAAAGCCTCATAATTCCCGCCTATTTAGGTAGGGTTAACCCATTTTATTTTCCAATTTGAGATGAATGAAATTTGAACATGTACCAAAATCACAATTTCAGGTGTTTTGAATTTACTTTAATTAAGGTCCATGCCCTAGATAATTAAATAAGCTTTATTTTGACATTCTATAGCGGCTCCACATTTTTTCAAATAATTACTGAAAAAATGAAATGCGTAAAAAAATGCATTTAAAGTTAAAACTGTTATTATTTTTAACAATATTGACAAAAGAGACTATCTACCAATTCCATTATGCATACTTGGTCTCTTTTGATGTCCACAGTTATTCTCCCATTCCTGGGTCATAAATATCAACTTTCTGGTCCTTGTAGTCTTTGTCAAAGACTCGATTTTTGTTAAATCACAAACAACGAGCGCCGAAGGCGCGAGATATGGCATATCCCAAACAACGAGCAAGTTTGGCCGAAGGTTCACTCGCCTTTCGCTGGAGGCTCCTTTGTGTATTATTGTACAGATACATGGTCAGTAACACTGACTAGGTCCTTGTGCTTGTCTTCAAACGGACAATTTTAAATCTCGTTGCCATGGCAAAGGAGATGTAAACAAAGGAAAATATAAGGAATACACATTTTAAAAGTGTTTTTCGTCAAATTTGTAAAACAGTTTTAATTTTTTTGGTTTAGTTTATGAGAAGAATACATATCAAAATACCTTTCTATGAAAAGAACAGATTTTTGAGAAAATTAGAATTTGGGGGTATTTAATTCCACCTGTCCCACACCTTAGCGTATCATGCACCCAGGCAAATTGATTTTAATACTTGATTTAAGAGAAAGAGTTGAAAGATGTGAAAGCACTGGGTTTACCCCAGGCAGAATAATCAATATTTTAAAATGTGTAGGGAAAATAACCAATCTTGGCATTAAACCTATTTTTCTAAACTACCAAATATTTGGAAAAAATAGTCATTGTTACTTAACGTATTTTCTAGGCCTGGGCCTTTCCGGGTAGTTTGCTACCCGGTCACTCGACCTATTTTCCGGTCGGTACCTGGGTACCCGACCATATTGATAATTGAGCATTTACAATGTTAGAACGGGAAGTTTGACAGGTCTACTACGGCCATACGATGTCACAATTACACAAAATATTTTGATTTTTTGCTGATTGTAGTCCAGATTCATCATGATTTTATCATGAATTTTTGAACACAAAATTTTGTTCAAAATTCTAGGATTTTATTGTCCAGTTCGGGTAATCGGTCGGCAGATTTTGTACCCTGGTAAGCTCATGATGGGCGGGTACCCAGGTTTTAGTCTCAGGCCTAGTATTTTCTAATTATAACAGAGACCAGTCACCTCATAGTTCTGACACATAAGTGCAAATATTAAGTGATTTTTCATCAAAAGACCTCTGTATGATTAGAAAATGTATTGGAATTTATTTAACAACAGAGACTTGTGGCACCATACTTTTGTTGGCTCATAAGAGTATGGATTGGCGCCTTGAAACTTTTTGCACACAACAACGTTGAGCATAATAGTTACCTTTGTTTTGCGACTCATTCATGTCATCAATAACTGCATCCAACGCTTTCTCATCTCCCAGCGTTGTCTTGAAACTCTTCTTACTGTCATCAACCTCCATTACATTCTCATCCCCACCATTAGCATCATCCCCAGATGGCACACTCTCATCATCACTCAATGCTACCACTTCTTCCTGCACTTCCTCCCTGTCTTCCAGCACTGAGACTGGTTGCTCTTGTTCTGCCATGTCTAAATTAGTTGTATCATCAAGAGCCGGAAGATTGAAGCAACCGTCTGTGTCCGTCGACGATTCTGCGTCGTCTAAACTGTCCAACTCAAAATAACCACTGGACGCTTGGATCGAGTCTCCTTCAAGATCAGTGTTCAAATCCCATGTGTAGTTCAAATCTGATGCATCCGACTCTGCATCTGTTTCCTCGGTAACGGTTAAATTCGAATCAGAGTCGGAGTCGGAGTCGTCAGAGTAGTCCTTGCTTTCCTGATTGTCTATATCCAATAACACATGGGTAGAGAGGTTAAACTGATCGCTCCAATTACTTGAGGTCCCCTGTTCAAGGCTGGGTCTGGTATACAATGGGGTCACAGGTTGCAGCTGGTTCAATGATGAGGATTCGGGTTGGTATAAGTCATCTGAGATGGGTGCACTACGTATCAACTTCACAAAGTCATCCTGAAAGTTAGAACAAAGTGATCATACAATTATTATTGTTTCAAATAAATTTTGGACACAAACTGAAAATCTGAACACAACCACTGCGTGTGCATAAGGGGATACACGTAAACTAATCGGCAAGGGTTTAGCCAGGATTTGAAAGTAGGGCGTCCAAATTCACGGCCAGGTGAACAGGCCGACTTTTTCAAGACATCGTGACGTCAGCATGATTAATATTCATACTTGACAAAGACGACGATGATTAAGTAATACCAACATGGCAACCTTTTTCGGCAAACGAACAGAGACACAACGCTGTTTAAAGGCCATTTTGAAGTCCACAAAGTACATAAATTGATCAGATTTTGTGATGATGATGATTATTCAAGATAAATTCTTACATTCAACATTGAATTTCATATCGTATAACACATTTTTGGACGGCCTTTGCATTTTACAGGGCGTCCATTTTTGTGATCAGCCGTCCAAATGAGGTTTGGACTGCTCTCTGGCTAAACCCTTGCCGTTATCTGAACTAGACGACAAATTTTGGGCATCTGGCTGGAATGCATTCAATTTGATGCTTTAAAATCATAGATATAGTAAACAGGCACACAAATAAATGCATGGATCTTAATAGTGGAGAAATAGACTGTTCCGACTAGTGCAGATATCTGAACCACATTGCTGATTAGTTTACGTGTCTCCTCTAAGTTGTGATTCCATTTTCTATCGATGGCGCGCAGAGTTACAGAGCTGCGAAAACGCACCAGATTGGACAAATTTAACCTTTGACCCTCACTATCTCGATGCGCCACAGATATCCCACCTATTTTTTGCTTGAATTTGTTTTTACTTGTTGAGTTTTCACTTATGAATTAGTTTTTACATTGGGATCTTGATGGCGCATAGAGTTATGGCGCTCCAAAAACTGTGTGAGGGCGCTCTTCATCAATAGTTCAAGTAAGCGTAACACGATACGCCAACGGTATCCCAATTTTGTTTTTTTACATAAGTAATGTACCCAACTGGAGGTTTCAAAATATGTTTAACTTTGGTTGGGATGAGCTTGGCGCACACTTTTACACTTACTTAAAATGTACATATTATTTTGGTGGTTGTTTTTACCCCAAATTTCAATATTTTTTTTCGGCCAAACCATTTATAGCGTTTTTTTATGATACTGTATCACTGCATTTTTTTATAAATTGATCTGATTTCTCATGAATCGCAACATGGTACATTCTTACAGAGACAAACTGTTAAGCGCCTGGGCCAGAAATCGAACACAGGACTTCGAGGAAACTACTGCTGCGCTAACCCGCTTCTAAGACCTCAAATTGGTGCAAAGCAAGGAAACTACAGCTGGTCTTCCCCGCTCCCCAAAAATAAACACAAAAGCTGGACTAAGACATTTTGATGACAATGACAACAAATATGGCAATTTGTAGATAAAATAATTCCTGCTAAATATTATGTCATAAAATCCCCTTCAGATAGTAGGCCTATAAGGTCCCTAACAATAAGTATTTCAGCATATTTTAATTATGTACATAAAACTGAGCACACTCAGTCCAAAATGTTAGGCAAATAGTCTATCTTTATTTGCTCATAATATTTACCAAAAAGTGGCACTAATACAATTCCTACTAAATTTGGAGAAAGGCAAAACAAGGACTGAAAATATTGGTACGCACAACACGCTTTAGATGGGTCTAGGAAAATCAAGAGTGGCATTCAGAGAATTTCCAGTATAAAGGGTGGGTCTGAAATTATAAAAAAAAAGGTGGGTTGCTTACCCTGTGACTAAAATTGGAATTTTTTTGAGAAGATCTGGGGATAATAATGTGCATATTACCATAATGATATATAAGATATTGTTGCCATTTACGTTTTCCACATTGCTGAGCTAGGGATAATCAATAAACAAAGTGGTATGAATTCAGAGTTCAATATCCCCATCAGAATGAAAAACTTACACCAATTTTGTCACAATTGGCAAAAAATTAGATGATGCCACCATAAAATCGTAATTGAGTTTGGGGTCTGCAGAGGGGAAAGGGGGGGGGGTCTGAAAATGATAATTGGGGAGCTGGGGATTTGATCCCACAATCCTTGGATTGTGAGTCTGATGCACTATAACTACACGGCCACAATGCCCTTCACTGATTTGAGCAGAGCAACCTACTTAAG
This sequence comes from Ophiothrix spiculata, assembly GCA_000969725.1. Lineage (NCBI taxonomy): Eukaryota > Metazoa > Echinodermata > Ophiuroidea > Amphilepidida > Ophiotrichidae > Ophiothrix > Ophiothrix spiculata. The sequence continues at coordinate 12,313 of JXSR01S057180.1, read as the reverse complement.
GTGGCTTAGCACAGATGCGGTGTTGGACACGAGTGAGCTGATATCAGCGGTGTTGGACACAATTTCGAAGTATTTATCCCGGGCTTTTAGCGTACTTTCTGGCGTACTGTATCTTGCGCTTTAATATAACGCGATCTTACACGTGCGTCATTTTTATATTCACGCATGAGACCATGCGCGGTACTCCAGATGACGCAGGGCTCAAAGCGTGCAGTGCTTAAGGTGTTACTCATTGCTCAAAAAATGCAATTTTTTGCTTAATTTTGCTTAATATCTCAAAAAGTAAGTCGGTGACCATATTTTTTTATTACGTTTTTTTAAAGAACTATATAAGGACCAAAACATATGTGAAAAAGAGAGAAAAAAAAGAGCTGTTTTTTAATTATAAGTGCTTTTGTCCAATTTATTTTGATTTTACCATAGAAGTCAATGGTAAAAAGTGGTAAAACATAGTGTTTTTGAAATGGATTTTTCTCAAAAACTAAGTCGGTGACCTCCATTTTTTTATTTCAGAAATGTTATCAGCACATATGAAAACACATTATATCAAAAAATTAAAAAAATAAATAGAGGAATTCTATCTGTGCTAAGCCACCTTAACCTATTTAATCCACTGTGCAATGCCTCACAATTTTGCAAAAACGGGCTAAATCAATTGAAATGTAACCCCTCCCCGCCCACGGTGGAGATATGCAGTAAGTACAAAGATATGTTTAATCAGACATGTAATGTTCACAAACCGTGTCCAGCCCATAAATGAAAACAAACCAGTTCAAGGTACATGATAGTTCAATGTAAGCTTTAAACCAAAATAACATCAAATGTACATTCATGAATATTTAAAGACCAAGATTGAAATGAACAATGACTGGAATGAACAATGGCAAATTTAACGGAGTGGAAAGAAATCAAAGCGAAAACTAAATCCATTCAGCAGAGAAAGCTTGACGACTTACTAGAGCTCAACTATATTTCTGACAATTCCCATGAAGTATCACACAATACAATTTAAGTATTTATGTCAAATCATCATTTTTGTAACAATTGTTTTCCATTAAGCTATGTGTAGGCCTACTTTGTTTCATAGGCCTTCTACGTTATATGATGAACCAATTTCAAGCAGACACGATAACAAAATAGTGAAAATACGGAATTCAATTGGTGGCCAGCAACATCTTGACCTCATAACACTAGTGTGCTTCCAAATATGTAGCATACACACAGTGGCGTAACCAGAGGGGGTGGGGGCGGGAGCTCCCCCCCCCCTGACGAAACCCTCGCCCCCTTTCGCCCTCCAAAT
>JXSR01S057170.1:0-10498 GCA_000969725.1 Ophiothrix spiculata | reverse complement strand
CGTTCACTCGCAGGAGAGTGGCTCGAAAACACCGCTCTTTTACGGAGTGAATAAGGAACGTGGATACTCGCGCTCTTGTAACTACGAAAAATCGTCACCGTTCACTGTATAACATGACGGTGGTTGAGGGACAGACAAAGGAATTTCAGAGGAAATTGTGCAACTATTTATCGGTGAGTAGATGCCAGACAATAAATACCCAACAGTTACGCTTATCATGCAAAAACTGGATCGATGGAACTTATCGGTGTAAGCTTACTTATTAGGAATTGGAAATCAAATTTGGGGAAATTCCGACTGTTAATTACTGTTATATTTAGGTAAATGATATTATTTTACGAAATATATGGGCTATTTGGAAAGAGTTTGAAGAGATAATTACGAGCAAAATGGTTTGCCAACCCGGGGCGCAGAGGTCACGGGCCGACGTTGACCTCTGGCGTAGCCGTTGGGTTCAGATGCACATGATCACTAAAATTATTTTTCCTAATCGGTAAAAAATATGATAACATCTATAAAAAGTGTGGTTCACGCGTGAACCCCAGCGAATTTGAAATTAAATAATTATTCTTATTTCTATAAGAACATTTTTGTAATTTTTGAAGTAAAGGTAAAAAGAAGACTTTGTTAATGTTTTATTTCTTCTTGTACTTGGCCCGTGCCAATTCAAATACATGTAAATCGTTCCCTAAATTTACGTTTTGGAAATCACTCATCCCTAAATCTAGTATCTTCTATAAATCGTGTCCGCCGCCGCCTGGTTCACTCTTTCCTAGAGTGAATTACTATCACTCTTTCTTGAGAGTGAACTTCACTCTAAAAGATTGGTCACTTATATGGCTCTTTGTAAGAGTGACATTTTACTCTTTTAGAGTGGTTTTTCACTCTTTCACAATAAGAGTGTACTCTTTATGGAAGTCTCCCGAATCAGAATTTAAAAATGTTGACAGGTATGCTGACTTGTTTTATTAAAATCACATGTGACAGTTAATAATTTCATTCGCCCATGTACTTTAAATAAAAACTTTGCGAAAACTATTTGTCATCTTTGTAGTCAAAAACTCATTTTTAAATCAAAACCAGTAACTTGTGCAAAACAGGGTTATCACTATATTACACCAACCCTTCAAATATAAATTGTTCCTCAAAGGTCAATTTTTGAACCCGTTTTTAGATTGTATACATGGTAATATGAGATGACTCACACCGAAAAGGGGGACTTTGAAGATGATATCAATTTTGATTTTTTCATTTCATCTGTTGCAGCATTTTTTTAGCTTTAATGCTACTGTCCTTTTAGATGAGCGTTGGACCGGAACGGCGTGTTTACTGCAAGTTTTGGACCACTTACACATATCTGATTATCACAATATTTGGTGTACATAAGGAATAGAGTCTCTAGTTTATCATGTTTATATATACATCTTTACTAGTGATTACACGTCCACAATCAACCTCAAAATGGCATCAACAGGCTACCTCAAACTGGTTAACGCTACTTTTCATATATGGCAACATTTCAACCATTTTCCATCATGCGATTTCCCTCAAATTTTGGTATGTTGAATTTCAAGGTATAATAGTGGAATTACATATGTTTTTCAAGATTTGCAATGGCATTAAATGGTCGAGAGGACATTGAATGTCGGAGCTATTGCGTGTTTCTATGCACTGATATTTTCCGTCGCTGAAAATTGCATCAAAGTTCACCTTACGTATAATAAAACTTTCTAATTGTCGTTAAAAACATTTTTCATCTTCCTTTGTTAACCATATATACGCTTGCCAGCACATTTAAAGCAGTGCTTAACACCGTAAATGAACCGTTTTGCTGGAAAAGTTTGAGATTTGGGTGTGAAAATACAAGATGGAATTTTGATGATTTAAAGTATAAGATTGATCAGTTTCATATGTTTTTCATGCACTACATGCTGATTCCAAATCTCAAACCATGGCGGAAATAATGAAAAATGTTTTTTATGACATTTTACTTACATCACTTTGTCAAATGTGTAGTATTCCATGTATTATTCCATTTGTGATGTTCACATTTCTGCTTCTACTACACGCGATGTATCCACCCAAGATAATTGGACGTCGCAGTTTTGCCAACTAAATTTCTAAATTATTAGCGCTGCCGCCCAACATGCCGACACGGTGCAATTTTACTGTTGTCTATAACCGATTGATATAAAATAACAATTTCAATATCTTGTTCTCATGTCATAATTACACCCAAATAGGCTAAAGACGGAATCAATGCAACACGCTTTCAAAATCAAATTTCCCGGGTCAGTAATTTTGGTTCCGCGATTAGTCGTTTTTATAGTATACAACCGTGACTCTCCATTTCAAACGAGCCGTAAATGCAACAAGCTTCATGACATTTTGAGCTATAGAGGTTGGTGAAAATACATGTCAAGGTCGTATTTTGTCGAGATTGGTTTTTGGACAGATTTGCAATCCTTCTGCTATACTTCAAAACACCAGCAACGTTATATTTCAAGAAAATGCTCAAAATATGAAATATATCTGTATTCTTTGAGACAGAAATTATAGGGCTAACTTATTTTTGTTCGCGTTAAAATCGATTATACATTTTACTCTCGGACAAAATTTGCCGGACCATAACTTCTGGAAATCGAGTGAAGTTCATATCATTTTAATCCTTATAACATGGCCTTTGCAAATTTAAAAAAAGTAAAAATGGCAAGAGGTTGCATTTACAACTCGTTTTGGGATGGATGATTTTGACCATCCTCGGTTCAACCCATATAATCATTATGCAAACTGACTCTCAATTCAAAACGAAATTAATGATGCCATTATTATTAATTTTGTACCGCGGCCGGGGCTCACATTTTTAATGGATGCTTGATGTGCGCTAAACAACATGAGGGTTGATACTCCTGTTAGACCTAAAAATGTAAAATGCCTGGCAAGACAAAGGTGAATTTAGGACTGTTTTTGAGGATTTAGATAATGAGCGTTATCAAAAACAGTCTTTAACAAAAGTAAAAACTAAACTTTTTAGATGTTGTCCCTAATTGAATTAATTAATATATCAAGTAATAATAAATAAAACTTCGAAACAAGGTCTATATTCTGAACTATATTACAGGATAATGCTAATTGCAATTCCAAAAAAAGGCCTACTTAAGGGGTTTTTGTCCTTTTTGCCCTTCTTAATAAATTTCAGCTAAACAGCAACATATATTTATCATTTTACCCTCTTTTTGAAATATTTTTTCTACTAATAAAAACACATTATCTGGTACGAGAGCAATTGGTACCCCTAAAAATTTACCGACAGCGACGTTCGGCGACCGACAAATAAAATACCATGGTGACGTCTATGCACCAAAATTGCCTATCTATTTTATGCCACCAAATACCAAATTTTCGCTCACAGAATTCCAAAAATCACGTTTTCACCGAATGAACTCTAATTTTATAACCAATTAGTCCACATATTTTTCTATTCTCTGAATGCCAACAATCTTGGTATCACCCAATGACCCCCCATTTTTTTTTTTAAATGTGCAGTATCTAATATATATTCGAATCCCCCCACCCCCATGTACAGAGGGTGCACTGGCTTTTATGACAGCATTCAATATACCTGTTGATAATGGTATCATTATAGGCATAATACAAGCACATATTAAACAGGTCAATGATTCCTGTCACAAATCAATTGATTTCTGTCAACTCGCATAGTTACAGTAAACAAATCACCTTGTTTTGCTTAGAAAGAATCCATAAATTAGGTAAAAAGAGCATGTTTTAAGTTATTTTTCCACTTCTTTTTACAGTCATTGTATTACAAATATGTTTTTCTTGCCAAAAACATTAAAACAATTTTTTCGTTCATGCCAATCGAACATCGACGTCTTAACCCCTTAAAATGGCACCTTACTTGATGAAATTGATCGAGACGATCAAATTTTACAATGCTCACACGTAAATGTTCCTCACAAATTGATTTTATTTACAACGAACTTGCCGAAAATGCTGTAAAACCAAAGAGAAAATCAATGTCACAGGAAACATTCCCGGAGGGGGGCGGGGGGCACGCACATATATGGGCAGGACATGTCCGGTGATCAAGACCGCATTTTCAGGCCGCCAGGCCGCTCACTAGATCTTCATTTTCAGCCAGACTCAGTTCTTTTGACCCCGTTTTTGAGGAAAAAGACACAATTGTAGCACCAACTGCAAAAATTGCTCAGGAAATGCAAACATTTCCTGCTCTGGAGGCTATTTTTGGCCAAAATTTCATTTTATAGACCCGCCAAATTGGTTTAAAGTGTCCATTTTTTACAGAAAAATCAGTTCACCCGACTCCATTCGCCTGACATACCAACCGCTTTCAAAGATGAGTGCCCCCCCCCCCCCAGGGAAACATTAAGATGAATTGTAGTACCTTATCTTTGGGATAGTTTTATAAGGCTTTACAGTCTGAACCTGGGATATCTCTGATTGCAGGCGTTTGTAGTTGGAAGATACAAATATCGTCAATTTACATTTTTATATACAAAGGTGCGCGCGCACACAACCCACATCTCCTGCTAATCTTAATCCACATAATCCCACGATCTCCACACCAGTCACCAATATATATGAAATAACTGCCAAATTTTAGTCAAAAATTAAACATAACGTCACCGAAATGCAGAAAACTTTATATTCCATCATGATTGAAAATGTTAAGCTTTCCTATTCAATACAAGGACGCTTTACACGACCCATAAAAACCACTGCATCATTTGCCTGGTCGTAGACAAACACCACAAAAGGGTGGTCAGCCTTGAACACTTCGGTGGTAGTGTAAGCAAACTCCCCACCTTCATTCTCACTAGACGTGGCAACTCCTGTAACAGGTCCACCTTTTTCATCAACAGTCAGAACGGCTTTATGGAAGACCTCAGAAATACAAAGGGAGTCCTCTTTTGCGATTCCTGAAAGATCCGCTTCTTTGGAATCAAACAGATCTTCAAGTCCCATTCTTTGGAAATATGGTACCAAACTTACTGTTTCTGAAAGTGAAAATTTTGGAAGAGTGACTTGACATTTTTCCTTTGTCATTTTTTCTCTCCACGATTTCTGTTTTGCTACATCAAGATCCTCCTCCAAATCATCAAGATCTTTGATGCTATCAGGGAGAGCGATCACCATGGCAACCTGCTCTCCTTTATATGGGATGCTGAGGACTTTGCAATTAGAGTCTTCATCGCGGTAGAAATGGAATATACCTTCACGAAACATCATCGGGATCTTGATCTTTTCATTTTTAGATACTTTGAAGGATAACTCTTTCGTGGCACTTGGGTCAAAGCCTTCCACCCATTCACTTTTAAAGTAAATTGCATCAAGTAAAATCAGTCGTGAATCAGAAGGCATCTCCCCTGGTTCTATCATATCTTGAATTTTACCATTCGTCTGATTTTCAACCCAAGTGTTCATCTTCTCAACGGTCGATTTAGATCCACTAAGAAAATCGATAGTCTCTAATGGAACACCGTGCGAATCTGATGCAAGATATTTCAGGTAGAACCGAAGACCTTTCTGGCCATACAATCGACTGGCAACTTTAATCTGGCAGTCTTCATTAGCGAAGAGGTTTATAGACAAATTTTTCAAAGCATCGTCGCTGAGTGAAGACAATTTCATAATCTTGTTCATTTGATTAGCAGTGCTACCTCGAGCTCCTTTGTGAATCGATGCAAGTGCTGTGCTCAGACTAAGAGGAGAAAAGAAGACATTTTCATCATCGTCTGAATCCTCTTTTTTGATAGCTCGGTAAAGTTTTATACCAAACTTATTGTTGACGGGTGCTGCGTCAGGTGATCCATCGTCATCGTCGGAATCATCGTCTTTCTTTCGACGATCTTTGATCGTGATTCTGTTTTCATCATTTAGTTTGTCTTCATCGGGCGTGATGTGACGCGTTTGATCTGTGACGGCTTCAACGGGTACTTCTTCTTGGTCGTGATTCTCTCGTTGATAGCCACTACTTTCGCTGTTACCCATGATCTCTGCTGTGTGCTGACTGAACAAGAGGTAAATTATGACCGAGTGAGATAACATTTCATTATTATAACATAAACATAATTAACATTTTGAGGGTTAAGAGCCACAAGGCCATATTTGGAGAAAAAAAAAGAGCCACAAGACCGTATGTGCTCTTTTTTGCCCCGTGCAAATACGACCTTGTGGCTCTCAACCCTCGATAATTATGTTTATATTTATAAACTTTTATAAACCTATTATAGATCACAATAAACGTAATTATAAAATTTGATATGGTTATTGATTCGGAATAAAATAATTCTAAATTATAGACATGCATGGGCAATCATTCACATAATCTCAAGTACGGATGAAACAAATATTTCCGTTTTTTTCTTGGAATCTTGAAAAAGACAAGCAGCCAGCACTTAGGCCCTATGCAAATGAGCTCTAATGGGCAATTTAATTTTTCGATCTGGCGATCAAGCTTCAAGTGACAAGAAAACTTGGTCGCGATATTTTTTTTCTTGACGTGACCTGTCGGATAGTACTTCGAACCGTAATCACAAGGGGATTGATGCAAATAGGAAAAAAAATAATGAAATTTGTATATGCTTGACTGTTAGAAATCCCATTTCAAAGTTGTCTGATTTTAATGATTTCAATTTTCATGAAATTTGACAAATATACATGTATCTTTCCTGTATTAAAGACCTGTAAAAAAGCAAAGAAAATCGGAAGAAAATTTCAGTTCAATCAGATGTACGAAAGGGGCAAGCTGTCGGTCATCATATTTACATATTGCAGTTATCAGCAACATTTCCTATACAATGCTCACACAACGCTCGTAATTGATGCATGACCCCCGAGATATCTTCCCGTGTTTTGGGTATAGGATGATAACTTACCAAGATCGCTGTATCAAAACTAACCGGCCGATTTTTTTCGAACATTTACCATTTTGTTCCTGATGTATTAAGCTTTCAAGTGATATTTTTTGTGAACTCAAAGGTAAGCCTGACTAGGTACATTTTGTAACAAGACCCCGGTCAGTACATTCGCTATGGAGTTTCGATTTACCAACTTTCATTGGCCCATCACGCTCGCGTCCCTTAAGCTATGAACTTTGAACACACATGTCAACCAAGATCATGAAATTCTCGTTCTCGTGACACCATACTCATTAGCATACGATATTTCAAAGGACCTGATAGAGTCCATTGAAAAAACACGTAAGACTTGGTTTAGCAATTCAAAGTTCGCGGTGTAGCCAGGCCGCTGACACTTTATCCCCATATATTTCATAGCTCATTTGATTACCATTTCTCAATAGTGGCTGGTTAACGTTACTTGGCTGATCGTGTGATCAGTGGCTCCAATTACAAAAACGAGGACGCATTATGAATAATCCTACTCAAATAAATCCTGATATCGCCCTTGATGTGTAGTACGCTTAATTGGGAGCAAGCTCTGCACCATTCTTCAAAATGCGTCTTCGTCTTTTGTTCATCCTTCATGTAAGACATCATCAGTCTAGCATGAAAACTGTTTTTAACACATGTATTGATTATTTACTGATGAGTCTTTTGAGCAGTCTAACTCATGAATATTCGTTTTTTGTCCACATACTACGCTATGATTGGGGCCGTGTTTTAAACTTAGTGTCATCTCTGTTACTCTGTGGTGTAAACGATAAGTGGATAGTTTCATACAGGTCAGTCGGTTTCTGAGCATTTATGACGTAAGCATCTTGTTTGGAGGGTATTCATATCAACCAAAAACAAAAGCCCACAAAATAAAGGTCATGGGTAACAGGGTCGCTTCAATTTAACACTTTATAGTATTGCTTTAACGTGTGCTAAGAGAATAATACGAATACTATTTCGAGATGATTAAAATGAATGTGCGTAACAGCACAATTCAGTTTCCATCCACAAAAGGAAACCATACTGACAAGGTTACAGAAGTCCTGGTTAACGAAATATATATAACTAAAGAAAAGCAAAGTAAGCCAACTTAATGTGGGGAGGATAACAACATAAACCTAATGTGTACAGAAAATAAAAATAACTATAAAAAAGAAGAAAAAAATTATAATAATAATAACTTTGAAGGCCTAATATATGCACAAACAAAAGTATTATAAAACTCACCAAACAGCAATTAACAAGAAACGGATAATCCACAAATAGACGATAAATAGACGGACTTATGAGCTTTCGAAGAGTAAACTCTTCTTCATCATGGTACACAGGAACACATAAACAAGAAGAATGAACAAATAAAACTACAAGAACATTATCAAAATATATTTCCACAAATACTTAAATATGTAACTTATCTTACTGAATCCTGGCGCTAAATGAACCTAAAATATAAAAATAGGCCTACAGAATTTTCAATACCGTCAATCACCTGTCACTGATCAACACTGTCAATCACTGTTCGTCCAAAGTTGAAAGAAAATCCAAATGATAAAAATGTAAAAGCCAAATTAGTTCAGAAAGAACGGATGTTAGAATATACATATATATGAAGAAAAGGCCAAAGATTTCTACATTAGATCAAGAGTCCATGGTTGAAGTAGGAGGGAAAAAAAGAATAAAAAAACTAGACCGGTGTAAAAGTAATCGTAGTTTCCCTGAAATGGTAGACCACCTTCCATATACCATAACGGAATAAAGCGTGAAACTAATATTGAGTTAGAGTTGTTAGCCTATAATTTACTATACAACCCGGACAATAAGAACGGGGGACTTACATTCCTGCTACACCGGCACTCTAAATCAAGAATTTAACTAATTTGGCTTTAGATTTGCCTTCACTTTGTAAACGTGTATATCCTATAGATACTAAACATCATGTGTCATTTCGCTTAACATTAATGTTGGATTTCTAAACACCAGTGTCAATACTCTTCTTCTTCTTCTTCCTTGATAAGATCATAGGTCATGAATTGGTCATGCACATATGGGGGAGATGTAACATAAAAACGCATTTGTCGTAGTTTAATGTAATTTTATTCAAGAAGTTTAATACCTATTGCAACAAGTTTGATATGGTTATCTGGGCAATTTAATTGTCTTTCAAATGCAAAAATTTTCAAGACAATTGTACACATATTATAAGATCTATGGCTCAAAATGTGAGCCAAGTCAACGGGGGAGGCGGTGGAGGAAAAGACGGTGGAGGAAAAGCCCATTGACATGTACACAAAATTGTGAAAAATTACCAATCTTTCGAAAGTCGTCATGCAAAAAGTTGAAACCCTACAAGAATCATTTTTCACACACGTTTTAATGAAAGACAAATATACCTATCAATGCCCAAATATTAATGGTAGGTGATGTATTAGTTATAGTTTGGTCAGGATAAACTTTGTCATTTTCAGGGTATTTCCACTACAAGTTTCAAAAATGTTCAAAGGTCAAATTTTTCATGACAAGTTTCGTACGTTGTGAAAACGTGGATGAATAACAGTAATGACTTGTTGTAAATGCATAATACCGTAATTGCACGGATAAACAGTAACAAATAAACCAACATCTATCGGATCAGGTTAATTATTGAGATAATGCATGTTTGATCACCCTGTATACAAAAAATGCAGCAAATTAGCCATAGTAAAAAAATTGAATTTAACTTGTCTCAAGCATTGTCAGCTATTGCTAAGACATATAAAGAACTCACCAAATAGCCCTTTTAAATCCTTTTAAAATGTATATGATTTTAACCACCCTGTATATTTCACCGTATGGATATAAAGTGAAAAGTTCTATTTTCTTATTGAGAGCCCTGTGTTTTATCAACATAAATCCATACCTGTTTTGTTTTATGGCGATGGCTGTGTAGAATAAAAAAGGTCTATATGAAGAGAGTACAATTAACACATTTTTTAGCTACACCCTGTATAATTGTCACACACCCTGTATAATGTCAGTATCATTGTATATTTGATATCCTTGTAGTATGAGCTTTTAAAAAATCAATACTTTTATGGTCTTAAAATGTCCATATTTAATCCTGTGTTGAAAAATATTCAGATTTGTGATGTTTTTCTCATTTAGCGGTATGTTACACTTTTTCTGACCAATTCATGACTTATGATCATAAGTGTAAACTTCAATAATTGAATATTATCACACTACTAAACACTTCCTTGTCTAAACATGTCTTTGCCTTTCATTTCCTTTCTAAATACACTATTTACAGTGTAGCATCAATATTTAAGTTTCTATTTTTACACGTCAGACCCTCATTACTTTAAAACAAGAAATGTCTTTAAAAAGACAAAGTCGCAGACTCACGAGGGTAGCATTAACTTGTGGTACTAGTATGTTGTCTGGAAATAAATGATTTCATTTCATATCTTCAGAGTATTTCATTTTAACTATAGGAGTGATGGAGTATCATATTGCTATATATTATATTACTGGAGTATCACATATATTATGAATATATGACCTTACTAACGGAGTGTGTACCT
>JXSR01S057162.1:0-11980 GCA_000969725.1 Ophiothrix spiculata | reverse complement strand
GGACAGTCCTCTGATTATTCTAATTTTCAAACACACACTCTTTTGGCCTGAATTTGATATGCTAGAACTGGTATCTCAACCGTGGACGGTCCCCCATTACAGGTACGTCCGCGGTTAGAAGGTATTTTACTATGGATGTGTCCGCGATTGATAGCAATTACCTACGCACACCCACACACACACACACACACACACATACATACACATACAATGACTAGCCATGATAGATTATTGTGTTAAACTGTTTGAATAAAAGAAAAAATAGTAAAACTAAGTCACTTTTTTATTTTATCCTTAACAATATAAAAAAATATTTTATACAAATATCCAAGATTCTGCACGAAAATATTGAAATAACAAAATGTCCTTTAGAGATGAGTAGCTAAAGCAGTGAGATTTTTTAAGATGATAACCTCAAAAGCCCCAAATAATCACCCTCATTGGTTTCAACTAAACACTCATTAGAAATAAATACCCTAATAACTCAACACACAAAGCATCCAGCCTGCATCTACATACACAAAACCAATGGACGTTGAGGTAACTTACACTGGCTAGCAAATTGCATTAAATTCAGCCTAACACCAGGAGTTGATAAACATAACAAGAATGAAACCTTAGCCATTTACCTTTTTATAAGCCAAAATTACCCATTTAATGGTATTTTGAAAATAAGTGCTTAAGTTGCGTAGCAATACAAATGTCACGACTTGACATTAGAGTCAGATTGTGGTGCCAGAACTAGATGTGTGCAAGCTACTAAACCGACTATTAAAGTTTGTTGACACCTTCTGCATTGGAGATGTGGAGTTAGCCCCAAGATGGTGAGTACAGACATGCTTAAATAACAATTTTACAACATAGCATCTGCAATGAATGTAGAGGCAAGTCATGGTGCCATGCCTAGATGACTACATGTGTGCAAGCTTCTTTCTTTTACCCTTAAACTAATACTCTCTTTTTTTTCAAAATTGCACAAGACTCTCACTAAACTGACTCTAAAAATTTGTTGACAGGGCCAATATTTTGGCTGCATTGCGGATGTGGAATTAGCCCCAAGTTGGTGTGTACATACATGCTTTTGTATGTATTTAAAAATGGCAATTGTACAACACAGCATCTGCAATGACTTGACACTAGAGTCAAGTCATGGTGCCAAGACTAGATGTGTGCAAGCTCCTTTTTACTTTAAAAAATCAATACTCTTTCAAACTTAAGGCAGTATTTACCATATCAAATATAATGCATACAACCTTCTATACTACCAAGATGGTTTGGATTACAGAAAAATGTGATGTAGGTAACATTTTTAGCCATATATTAACGGGTAGAACTTTTTGAATGACCCTCCTCGTACAATGGAAGTATCTACAATGTTCCCTATATCTCCTTAGTATATTTATAGATTGCAATTGAGCCATTCTTGTCTTAAAACCTTACAGAATGAAATGATACTGGGGCCCATAGGAGAAATGAGTTCATGATCTATATAGTATGATGGCAGCAACCTGCTTCATGAAGGCATGAAACACAACACTGTCAACAAGTTGGTAGGTCATTATAGTGAGACAAAATGTCTGAAGAGGTTGGGAAAAGACGTGAATGTGTATTCAAGGAAATAGGTTTGGTTTCCACCGTATTTGTCTGTCACATCTGGCCTCTCATTTCCTCCATGAATGTAACATGCATTTGTGGCCTCAATTCATGTAGTCAGTGATTCTGATGCATGTTGTATTTTAGAATACTTTGGCTAAAATTAGAAATACTGCCTATGGAGATACACTGATATAGGGGTATGCATCATAATGCTTTGGTAAAATATGCAGCAGCAAGACTGCCTATGTCATATCATTAGGAGATGAATATCAGGTTGTATGAAAACCAATACAAAATGTTATAATTCTAAAGATTGGGCACTTAATATTGTTATTAAGAAAGAAAAAAATAGTCATAATACTTGTAGTTTCGTGAACCATTTTAATTTACAAGTAATTTAAAACAAAACATTAAAAATAGGTTATTCTAATGATAAAAGACATATATGTGATGGCTCACCCCAAAAGGGGGGACTTTGCAGATGATATAAATTTTGATTTTATCATTCTATCTGTTACAGTATTTTCTAAGCTTGACACCTTACTTGTTGAAATTGATCAAGGCGATCACATTTTACAACAGAAAATCAGCTGCAAATTCTTATTAATTTCTTGATTTTTTGCAGCCTATTTTCGTCAGTTTCTCGAAAAGTGTTCTGTCGCAAAGTCCCCCTTTTCGGGGTGAGTCATCACATATGACATACAAATATGTGAGGTTCCACATTTTCAAACAAATGCATTGAATTAATCTAAAGTGATATGAATAGGTAAACTATTACAGCATTAGTAGTGAGATTCTTCATAACCCTGCAAGCCCCAGATAATCACTCTCATTTATTTCAACTAAGCACTCATTAGAAATAAATTGAAACTCAACCCAACACACAATGCATGCAGCCTGCATCTACATACACAAAGCCAATGGAAGCTGTGGTAACTTATACTATCTAGCAATTTGCTTTGAATTCAGCCTCACACCAGGAGTAGATAAACATAACACGAATGAAACTTTAGCCATTTATTATTTATACGCAAATAGCCAACGATCATCTGCTTTATCATACTTTTAAGGAAAGTGTGTTTTCTATTTTCCAGATGAAACAGCATGTGTCTAACTACTTTTGTTTTTCTTGGATTTCTAGGCAAAGAAAAACGTAAACATTATCACTCTTTAATCAAAAGAATATCTAAAATAAGTCTGAGAATATTTTGACAATTGTTGAATAAAACAATGAAGATAAAATAATAATTAACATTTAATAAAGCTATAACTATATAGTTTACTAAAATTGTGACACACAGAGCAAAGAGGTGATTGAGGTTATAGGTAATCATGTATGCACTCCTTATTTGCTGGCCTTCTCGTTAGAAGATTTATAGATTGCAATTGAGTCATTCTGGTCTTAAAACCTTACAGAATGAAATGATACTGGGGCCCATAGGAGAAATCAGGTCATGATCTATATAGTATGATGGCAGCAACCTGCTTCATGAAGGCATGAAACACAACACTGTCAACAAGTTGGTAGGTCATTATACTGAGACAAAATGTCTGGAGAGGTTGGGAAAAGACTTGAATGTGTATTCAAGGAAATAGGTTTGGTTTGTGCAGTATTTGTCTGTCACATCTGGCCTCTATGTCCTCCATGAATTTAAAACATGTTATATTTGCGGCCTCAACTCAGGTACTCAGTGATTCTTATACATGTTGTATTTTAGAATACTTTGGCTAAAAATAGAAATCAGTATATTCTTTTTTCAAACTAAACATCAAAAGCAAAATGCCGACAAGAAGATCGATAACATACAGCTTAGAAGTTATCAAATCTATTTTAACTATATAAAAGACCACAAATATCAACTTGTGATCAGAAATCATGTTTTTTGTTTCTAAACACTGGGGCAAAACTGAAGATAATGTAAAGTAAAAGATTATTTATTTTTACAATATTATTCAAACAATTCTGTACAAATTCTTGAAATTGTACAGATAAAAACAAACTTTCTATAATGAAGTAAGAAATAAAAAATTTCATATGCTTTTATCCAAAGCATTTAATAAGTTTAACAAATATAAATGTTTTTCAAATATTTTACATGATTTCTTGTGCCTATCATTATTTGTATTCAATCAGTAGTCAATATATCATGTTTTGTATGGTACTAAAAGAATACTTAAACACAATTTTCACATGTAGACAAAATAGCTACTATAACCTCATATATCATCGTATATCAAGCAGTAGCTTATTTTACAACCTAACACACCAGAACTAATGTAGCTGCGAACTGTATTAATGATTAGAACCTTCATCTGAATCAACAAATAAGACCTTAACAAGAAGCAGGAGACTTAATTCACATCCCATTTACCATCGCTATGGAAATATATGACCAAGAAGCCCGTAGCCAGGGCCCAGGGGGGTTCGGTTTTTTAAAAATTTGACAATGTACAAAAAGGTCCACAAAAAGTCCCTAAATGTCCAACAAAAGTACACCCAAAAGCACCAAAACACGTAAATGTAGGTCGTTTTTTGCAAAAGTGCTAGAAACCCTTTTTTTAATTTTTTTTTTTGCTTGTCACTTTCAGTGTCAAAACCACTAAAAGTAGTTTAGGGTCGACCAAAACTAAAATTTCTCCTCCAAAAGGTCCACTTTTTGAAAATCCGCACCCCCCCCCCTTGAAAAAATCCTGGCTACGGGCCTGATGACCTGGATGTCAGCTTCATCTAAAAAAATGACAAAAGAAAATCTGAGTGTACACAAATCTAACTCCCTCATGCTAGGTATTTGTTTAACTAAAGATAGGTAAGCTACTACTTTAAACTTCATTCTCTCATCGCCCAATATAAACATTATTTCTAGCTTCTTATGCACAGACACGTTTCTCACAGACGTTTTAAAAATAGCCTCAAAATCTTTCTAGCTCTACAAACAGATATATCTGTATATTTATCTCTCTGGAAAATTCCTTTTAACAAGGTCAACGGCATGCCTTCATTATTGGTGCTAGTTTTCAGCTTCAAATACTTTCAGAAATAACAAACCAAAAGCTCAAGCATTATTTGGATGGTAATAACGGTTATTGTAATAATGGTTATTATTCTACATCTTATACCATAAAATACGTGACATCACACCACTGAGTTTCACCTCATGTAAAGACTGTAGGTCAATTGCCCTTTCAATGCAATAATCGGGTCAAAAAATGGTCAAAACCTGTTTGCAAGTAAACCAAGGTCTTAGAAATAATTATGGTCAACAAATACAATGGAGCAATCTGAAAATAACCTCCTAGCTTATCCAATTAATTTTATTTTGGAGTTCAATAAGACATGGTCAGTAGGTCACAAATGGCTGAGAACTAATTAAGGAAAATATATTTCAGCTAGTAATTAAGTCAGAAGATGATGACAAAGACAAAAAATATCACTGATGTGAAAAAAAACCTATATGTTTCCAAAAGCCTTTGCATCTGGGCATGAGATTAGAATTCCTGATTTCTTTTCTCAAGAAGTAAGGGCTAAGAGTAAATTGTACAATTGTGTTGGGAGTGGCCATCTTTCTCTTTCTCTTTTTCTTGCTATCTTTTCTATTTTCGGCATCTTTTCAAAGATGCATTGGCCAGCATGCATAGATTAGCCATTTCTGGCTATCCAGGTTGGTACTTTTGTATGAGCTTGGAAGAGACCATGTGTCCATCACGGACCAACTGAGGTAAACAAACAAACAAACAAACAAATACATATGATTTGTTCATTCATTGCTATTTAATCATATTACAATCTAAACAATAAAACCTCCCTAGAATTTTTTCTCACATAACGCCAGTAGGCATGTAAATAAATTTAATTATAAAATCAATTTGTTAAGCCTGTTTTCTTAAATAAATTATGTCTTGACTTGGTATTAACAAGCTTGGGGCAAATAAACAGGAGATCCTGTACTTGAGAAAACACAAACACTTGTTTAGTTGGTAGAAACACTGGCACAAGCATACTTGTGTTTTTTAAAATTCAAATACAACACTCCCCGTGGGCCAATGAAATCAAGAGTTTGTTTTACTTTGTTGTACATGCAAGTAGGATTTTTAGATTATTATTTAATACTTTTTCTGCATCATGACTAGGCAAGCTTAATTCTTCTGTGTAATTTATTCTGTGTTTTTCTAAACTAGATACAAGGACTTGATAGCCCTAACCCTTATTTGCTTGTTCTCTTGTGCAATTGTGTACATACTGTATTTATGTGTATGTGGAAAGAAATAAAATTATGTTATTAAAGAAAAACAAAGTAAGCTAACTTAATGTGGATAACATTTACTTTCCGAAAACTTGTACAGTCCATTTACTATAACTTTTGTGGAATTATTATCTGTTTCTTGTTTTTTGCTGTTTGGTTAGTTTGTTATATTGTGTTTGTGAATATATTAGGCAAAATTTGTATTAATTTTTTTCATTATTGAATGTTTTTTTCTACATTAGGCTTATGCTGTTATCCTCCCCACATTAAGATGGCTTACTTTGGTATCAAATTTGATCCTTGGTGTGTTTTGTACCTTGTCCGTTGGATTTACTCTTTATATTTCACATTTGTCCAAGCTTCTCATGTGAATTATTTTCTTCTCTTTTTTAATCATTTTTTCAAAAATTCTTTAGGCAGTTTTGTGGTGAATCTTGTTGTTTTTGGCCTATGAAGCATTGATGAAGTTAAAAGAGAATATTATTGTGTTTGAAGTTGACCAAAGCAATCTTGATAATGTCTACAACCTAGCTTGGGTTGAAATAAATTGTCAAATATAAACTATACATTTTACCTTTACTTACATATATATATTTGAACAAATCCCACATACATCAGCCTATATCACTCACTCAAACATTGAAACTCATCATTAAAATCAACATATACGCTTTTATAGCTCTCTGAATTTATTAACATAATTTTATCATATCAATTTCCCTTTAAATTCAACTTTACCTAATCCTCAAATCTTGCTCTTACTTAGATGAACCCATAGCTCCAACAATTCTATACCTCATTACTATGCTGAACAGCAGCAGAGCCACCCAGTATGCGTGCATCACATTTATTTTTCTAAACCTAACACACACCAAGCAGTTGTACCCAATGGTTGTACCACACCGATCAATCATAAACACTGACGTAGCCATAGTCGGTTAATGTCGTCTAATGTGTTGTAAAAAATGTATTTATCTTTCTAATGGGTTAGGAAAATTCAATGCAGATGAGCTGATAGATGATAAATTTAATCCTAAAAACCTCCTCTTACTTAGATGAACCCGTAGCTCCAACAATTCTATACCTCATTACTATGCTGAACAGCAGCAGAGCCACCCAGTATGCGTGCATCACATTTATTTATCTAAACCTAACACACACCAAGCAGTTGTACCACACCGATCAATCATTAACACTGACGTAGCCATAGCCGGTTAATGTCCTCTAATGTGTTGTAAAAACTTATTTATCTTTCTAATGGGTTAGGAAACCTCTATGCAGATGAGTTGATGAGTGATAAATTAGTTGAAAAAAGAAAATCGCTTAATAAACTAACCCCCAGAGAGTACCTCAGCCTGATTTTGATAGTAAATTTGCAGACTCTTTATGATATTGTGATTAACCTTCAATAGGATTTATTAAGTGATGTTTCTTGTATTCAATTGATAAAGACAGGAAGTTATAAGTTATGGTAAGAATTATCACATCAGAAAGCTCCATTACCATGTTTGTTGTATAAATAACAAATTTATTTATAACTGTCATTTTTCATAGATTATAATCACTAATTTATTCAAAAAAATATAAACAATCAGAAGCATTAATTTGAAAAAATAGAGTACAACTACAAATGTATTGTCTGAATCCCATCAGCTAAATTTGATTAAAATAATACCTTTTAAATGATTTGACTGATAGAGTAGCCTACTGCAGGGAGTCATTTGGTTGTTCTAAAGGAATTGACTAACCAATTATGCCTATTGTTGTTTCAAATATTTTCCGTACACAAACATTTAGAGCCTGGCGTAACACAATTGCGTGTGCATTTTATGCAAGTACACAACACTTTTCAGGCACGTGTGATGTCACGGCACTGTGGATTACTGATTGGAAACAGTGTTGCCTACTTCTCGGTGCCCCATTCTAGTCACAATTTGTGGATACCCGGAACCTGCGATTAGAAATCATGTCTGTGTCCTAAATATATTTGAAATAATAATAAGTACATTCTATTGTTTACTAAATCTGTATTTGTTATATGAATGAGACAAAATTCATTGGTATACAATTTAAGATCTTAAAAATGTCCATGTATATGTAACACAATTAAGGTGGTACTAACGGCTACGGTGTCCTGCACAGAATGTGCAGAATGATGAAAAAAACTTGGATTCCAAATTTTGATTTTTTTTTTTTTTTCCGTCAAAGCGTTTTTGAGTTACGCTATTTTTTATTTTCCATGAAAATTGCACAACATTTGGCAAATTTCTGGGAAAAAAATACTATTTACAAAATAATTTTTTTCCGTGGCAGTGGTTCACAAAAGAAACTATTTTTTGTTTCTTTGAATGGCAAACTGATCACAGATTGTCATAAATTTTGATTTAAAGAAATATCTTTCATCGATTACGAATACGAGACTTCTAATGTTTCTACTTCTCAAAGTTTATTGCGTTAATTTCTAGAAACACTGAATAGCCAGATATCTCAGAATTTTCATTCATACTTCCCATGCTTCAATTTTAACAAACAAGGTGTCAAATGAAAGCTTATCAAATTTGCAACAATCTTTCGCTGGCTTTTAAAATTAAAGTGTTTCTAGAAAATTGTATAGGTGTTTGAAAATATGCATAAATTTAGGAGCTAAAAAATCATTTTTCTTGATAATAAAACACTTTCTGGCAAAAAGCCCACGAGAGAATTTAGCTATTGTGATCCTTCATCAGCCCCTAAAATTTGAATGTCATAGCACATTCCCTCTTGACATGAAAAATTCAAAAACTCTGATTTTTTAGGGAATTTTCAAAAAATAAAGAAAAACATAAGAAATTGGCCGAATATTATAAAACTTATTAAATGTTACCATTGAAGGGTTTTCTTTAAATGGAAATAGGTTTTGTTTCCCTTTCCCAAAAACTATTCACTTTATACCTAATTTTCTGACATTTGTAAATAGCCGTTCAAGCTACCTTAAGGGAAATGGGTCACACGTCAGGGTTTTTTTTCCAGTTTAGATTTTTAATACAACTTCACTGTGCTACATTTTGATTGAACCCCATCATTGTTTGATTCAAATGATTCAAAATTTTGTGAATTTTCAAAACAAGACTTGTTGCGAATGATAATGTATGCAAAAATAACTTTCTTATTGAAAATATGTCTGTTTTCACAAGAAAACATAGTAAAACAAATCAAAAAGTTTAAATGCGATACAGGGTAGCTAAAGCCATTTTTAAACCAAATTTAGGTCAGTCCAAAGAGGTGTAAGCCATTTTAAAACCAAATTTAGGTCAGTCAAAAGAGTTGTATCCAACTTCAAAAATCCAATTCTTGTATACTGACAATACAATGTGTGGTTAAATCCATATGCTATATCATATATGAAATTTGTCTAAAACTCTGTGTGCTACAACGCTACAACTGGAAATCTTCTTGTTTAGAGGACGTCATGACTGTCCATTACTACCCTATTGCTACAGATCAATATTTGTGTACTAAATGAAAGCATTACTATCAGCTATTTATATAAATCTACATCTGTCATAGAAAGATATAGTGACTTCATACTCCGGCCCTGATTGGTAATTTGACTGATAATGTGGATATCAAGTCGGGCTATAGCTTGCGTACATAATATTTGGTGGAAAAATGTAAGATGTGTATTGACTTGTAGGCAAGTAATATAACATGCGCACAGAACACAGAGGGGGTCACTTCTCACTCGCACAACGTTGGTCCAGGCGTGGCACCAGTGTGGCACAATCTCCTAACTTAGCTGGATTTTTGGAGTGCAAATAGTACTGTTTCCTGTCTATACTTTCTTTAAATCTATTACACATATATAGACTACAGCTGTCAACACAGAAAATTAATATTTACCAATAGGAACATTACTTATGGAATTGTACTCAGATTGTTTAATGCCAATGCAATTTATTGCATGACAGTCCAGATAGTGAAGCTTACAATGTTGTTCTAGCATTTTTATGATTAATTCAACCTTGGTTCAAAGTCCAAACAGGGTAATATAAGGCTCAATGTGTTTGCATTAAAATCAATTTATATTAATTTTGACACAAATTGAGGGGTGCTGTGGCAAAATGAGCAGAAAGTCATGAATTGCAAAATTGAGTTTATAGCATATTTCAATCTTTATCATCTCAGCTTTCAAATTATATATCTATGTCACACTTTCTTTCTCCATTCTCGATTTAGAGATAAAAATTTGGCAATAAAAATATGCTGCAAATCAATTTTAAAATACCTGATTGCTATAGTGTATGATAGCAAAATGTGATCAGTTTACCGTGATTAATTGCACTTAACGGCATAATTGACCTTCGTAACTTGAGGTATAGTTAAACACTTATGCATGGATGTGTTCTATGCCAAAATACAAAATTCAGCATTTTCTCCATGTTTTATACTTTAGAACTTATAGAAGCCATTTATTCAAAATCTTCATTCATGACTTTCCACTAATTTTGCCAGAGCAACCCACAATTAGATGTGGTCATTCATTATTCTACTACTCTCTATGTAAAATAACAATTTCCATGCCATATCATCAGCCATATCACATACTAATGCATCTGTAAAATATACATTTCGAGATTTTTTTTGAAAAAAATTGCAAGAAAAACCAGTCCGTGCAGAGAACAAAAATATATTAGCATTATCAACTGCATTTTTCTCATCAAAACATTAATGATATTAAATTAGAGTTTCTCCCCTTCATTATGCCCTTTGTTTCATCCAATTCCGATATTCCTGTCCGGAGATACAGCATTTTCAAAATGGAGCACAAATTTTAATCTGGTCCAATTTGTGGTCATCGGATGAAGTATGTTAACTAGGATGATATGCTTCCAAGACATTAGCCCCTTTTAATTTAAACCCGCTAAACTAATTTTACGATTATTTTCGGCTCAAAGATATTATTTGGTCAGTTATTTTCATTGAAAACAAAACAGATGATCGATTTGATGAAAGAATTTAAGCAATTATGAAATTTAATTTTAGTAGTCTCAGCTTTATTGGTTTCATTTGTGGTACTTCAGTCAGTGTATCTCTAAAATAAAACAAAACATTCAAGGGCTGTCGTATTAACATTTCATTATAAAAATGAATAGATAAATGCGAGACTCGGAGGCAGTAGCTGCAATTGTAATTTTTTTTTGAAAATCATATTGCGATTCAAGATAAATTTTACAATCAAGGTTCACATCATGCCAGATATCCAGAAACGAACTTACATTCCGGTTTAGGGAAACTTTGAACATGAAATTTTTGGATAGAAAACAATATTATTGAAATCGTTATTTCTGGCAATTGTAAAAGGTATTCTGACATCCTTTTTGGCTTGATCGGATATTTTCACTGAGCTTTTAATATAACACTAAACCAAAAATGCAAGCAAGCGATAGAAGTTTTCCTCTGGAGATAAAGTAACTTGTCATTTAATGTTTTGATTGCCACCTACTTTTGATTATTGATCAAGGAATTAAGATCAAGAAATCGGACCAACCCAATTTTTAAGGGCTTCACAGAACTTGTAATAACTTCAGAATTAAACGCTCAAATTTTACAAAACAAAATGCTATTTGAAGCTGAGATTATGTACAACAATATTTGATAATTGTTTTTAGTACATGTAGCATAATTCTCTCAGAAAAAAATCATGAAAAATCTTGCGTTTTTATTGGCACACCCTGTAGTTGCGAAATTGTAAACAATTGGCAATACACCATAATGTATGTATGTGAAATCAAGGATATCCACATTTCATGCGATATTGGTAGAGACGTCCCTCCAATATGTCTACATGTGAAACACAATTGTACCAATACCTCTTTATTTGAAATAGTTGGAATAGCATTTTTGCTCTGAAATGACAAATACGTTACGCAGATATGCAATGCAATATGTGAAACAGCCAAAACTTTAAAATGCAGATACGACAATCTGCGTTTGTGCATTTTAGTTTTTAAACAAATATGTCTGTATGTAAAATCATCAATATGACACGTACATCAAAAATAGTTAGTTAATATCTAATTACCAGTAATTTTACAATCTGAAATTTAGGTCACATAAGAGCACATTCAAATATCACTGTGTGCAAAATTTCACAAAACATCCAA
>JXSR01S057158.1:81603-94174 GCA_000969725.1 Ophiothrix spiculata | reverse complement strand
CTGTAGTTGTTTTAAACCCTTGAAGACTATCGCACAGGAAAAATAAATCAAACCTTGGATAAGTTTTCCTCGTTGTTAAGCAGATATCTTTTATAGCTCGCGGCAATTATCATGTAACAAGTGTCGAATTCTTAAATAAACGATATTTCAAGTGAACAATATCTACACTGGATTATCCAATCAATATGGAAATGAGAAACTTTCAAGAATATGGTGAAATATGAAATAAACAACGATAAATTGAATTTAGAAAATCTAACGAAGTTTATTTAGGGAACTTACTATATTTGTTTCATAAATACAACAAGCATGAAATTGTCACAATTATATGAAAATAAAACGATATATCGACACAAAATAAGAACATGATCAGATGGAACATGTTTCATGATCAATTACCGGATTATATTTGTTTTATCTGATATCATCTATATTATTATTTAAAACAACCTCTTGTATTTTAAAACCAACAAATGGATATTGCAATGTATTTATATGTTTCTCATTAATACGGTACATTAAAAAAACACCAAACGAAATAGAGGCAATCAGTATATCTATGGTTGCAAACTTTTATAAAATATAATAGTCATACCCATACCCGTTCTTTAGGATTAAGATAACGCGATTGTCTTAACATTATGCTCTAGACTGAATATGTTTGTATGCTTTTTGATCTGTCTTTACAAGTCGACGCTCTGGTCAAGAGTTATAGCGACGGGGGAGAGGCAATAGAAAATTAGCAAAAATACACACCTTAAAATGAAAGTACTTGTATCTGGAATATTGTTTAAATAAATGTTCCAAATTTTTAGATTTTGTAATACAAATCTGGTTTAAGAATGGTTTCAAATTTTTTATGCCGCCTATTTTGTAATTACCTTAATAATGGTTTGTAGGAAAAGTAATCCATCATGTCGTGTTTTTTCTTTAGATAATGTAAACGACTGAAAACGTTGGCAATGAAATATGTCTCGTCCCTTAAATCAAAATCGAGTAACTGTTTTATTTTTTTCAAAATTTTCTTTACTTTTATAATTACTATCAATTTATTTCATCAATTCATATTTTTTCACTCTTTGACTATATAAAACATTATTTTTATTTCCATTCCTCGCCTCATTAGGTAATTTTATATCGGATAGGAGATTTTTAGGTACTATCAGCAAGAACGTTATTAACATCAAATATGTTGAAATAAAAAACTATCGGCTGACGTCAAACCTATTTCAGATTTTTGTTATTGACTTTAAGACGATTTTTACAAACGATTACACATGGCAAGTGTGTCTAAGAGGTTGAAAAGTTTGGAAGATTTAAGACTTGTTTTCTTTCAAAATTCAAAGCTTACTAATTAGGATATGCGGCATGCACATCTCGGTGTTTTCTCTCTAGATGAGAGAAACCAAATTTTCGGCTCACATATTAATCTATTTAGTGAGGTTAATAGTTATTTTATGTAATATGTTTCTTAACATGTATTTTTAAGAGGTGTCCATTTTAAAACCATAAACAACCAATGAAATCCATGTATAATAGACACTTTAATATATGTGAACCGTCATATCGAAAGGTACCCTAAGGTCCTAAAATGAAAATGGATTTTTGGTCTCATTTTAAAGGTTATATTTCAGCTTTAAAGTGACACCTTGCTTACTTTTGGTTATTGGACGTTCGATTGCAAAGCTACATCCAAATTGTTAAAAGGCATCGGGCTGATTCAGAAAACTATAGTTCGGAGAAAATCGAGGTAAAACTTGAATTGAGAAAGGACTTTTATCTCGGTTTTTAGAACCTGATTAATATGATGGAATACACTTCAAAGGTAACGATTAGAAATTCGACCTTGGACGTGAATGCTGACTATGCTCAGCTTCAATGGCTCGTATCTCGTAATTTACTATGCCGATTTAAGGTACCTTTCGATATGACGAATCACATAATACAGCTTGTCCCAATACTAATGCAACGAGCAAATAAAAAATATAGTAAATTATAGTATTTTTTTTTTAAAGTAGAGTAATTAGTCTACAAAACGCTTTTTGTCCCGTTTAAGTTTACCCTTCAAGTCCTAAGATATGACAAATTTAAGAAAGCCCTTTAAATCTACTTTGGACCGATTTGTTAGTTTAGACTTCCAGCTAAAGAAATACAAATTTGGAATGAAAAAGAATATGGTGCACAATCAATCCAAACCAATCCTACCTGACCTGTACCTAACATTAAGTGATATTTTAAGTTCACCTTTAACTGAAACATGTCAAAATTTTCAATTAAGGTACATATCTTCCTGATACTCTCATATGCCTTAAATCTGATAATTCTGGTGCAACAATCGGGTAGTTTAGGATACAATTTCTACCGAAAGAGTCGAAAAAAAGGGATTCTAATGAAAGAAGTCAACCAATAATTCTGTTATTCACAAGTCTTTAACAGAAACCAAGGAAGAAAACTAAAGACAAAGGAGTTTAAGAACTCATGCAAGTTAGTGACCCATCTGGCCCGTCAAATGGACGCAACAGGTTGATTCAACCAGACGCAAAAACCTGCTCATCATTAAATTGAGTCCTTATTTCATGAAATGAGTTCAAGGGATGCTTCTGCTAATCACGTAATGTTTTTAACAATTTCCATTCAATGCGTGTCCCATGACGTCACCAGAGGTGAATCTTTACAGATTAACATATCAAACCATGATTTGTTTTCGGATCTTTACAAAATGTGCAATAACTTTTGATTCAAAGATCCAAATTAAACAAAACAAAAATCCTGTAAAAGCCAATGGTCTATTATACACTATTAAAAAACACTGCTTTGATCAAATTTATTTGAGGTGTATTAACTTGGACTGTAGAACGGCTTTTAGAGAACTCGCATGCTAATGTACAACCCTCACAGGTAGAGAGCGGAGAGCGAGCGGACAGCTTTGTTTGATGGGTCTTGAGTAACGGCGATTTAAGGAAAATGCATAGCTTTAGAATGGCGATCAGCCGTGAAAAAGTGGGTATCAAAAGCAGCATACACCCCCACATCCCCGGGATCACAACTACGTTTTAAGAACATTACACTATTTTTACGAGCACTTTTATTAACTTGTTTGTCATTTTTGTATCTCAGCTAATCAACGTTTGGTACTCAATGTGTTTGTTTGATTTTCAGAACAGGAAACTGAGATTCATGTCGAGCCTCAATGTACTCGTGTCAAGTAATAAATAAGTATTCTATACATTATTGGATTTAAAAAAGAGAATAATGTTATAATAGATGCTCTCTAGATTAGAAAAGAAACGAGTAGGATTTATATAGAAATAGAATACATAAATGTTGTTATCATGGTTATGATAAAAGATGATAAAAGAATTCATAAATGGATGCTGTTGCTAGATGTATCATTATTTTACTAACGTAGAAAAAACACCGCTATTTGATGGGTTCATTTATTAATTTTATGACAAAAATGCACTGTTAAAGTAAATGCAGGCCCTAAAGGTGTTTAAATTAGTCCTGGAATTAGGTGTTGAACTGTAATATTTGTTTCCATAAATTTAATAAATTTGATACAAACTTATGCCTAATAAGAACAAACAAAACATAGCACACTGTGTCTCACACTCTTAATCTTACAACATATAAACATTGTTTATCTGTCGTTTATAGAAAGATGGTAATATTAAAACAAAATCCAAAGACTGATATTGGTGCCCGGGTAAGCACATGTGTGCTATATGGTTCCGAAGATCCCATGGATACCAAAACATTGCCAAATATGAAAGATATAACATCCTATCTTAGTCCATAAATCGACGATATCTGTTCGAATGGATACCCTATCCGGCACAAAACCTGTTCAAATAAATACTCTTATAAGACCATATACAGACGTGATGCAATAATTAATACCAAAAAATACAAATGTTCGCCGTTTGAACAATTTTTATAAGGGACGGTTTAAAAACTCAACCGGCTGGTTGTCTGCCGCTTCTGGGTGGTTCTGGGCGTTTTGTTATTGTTTATTCCGGTTGAACCGCCGAGAACCATCAGGCAACCGCCGGTTTAGTTTTGAAGCCGCCCTAAGTGTTTCAAGGTTTTAAAATAATGTTTAAAGTAATTTTCTATATACATGTAGGAGAGATCTAAGCAATACATGTACATGTTTGTCATATGCCCGCTGCCCAGTTAGATGAAGGTTTGATTTTATCTGATTTGTAACATGATAACCAACTCTTTAAACTGTGACAAAAGCGAATGAAATAGAATTCTGATAATAAAAAAGGTGACTGACACATTTATATATACAACATACATCTACCTAATAGATTCTTTTATTGTGGGCGATAATACACGTATTTTTTTTTTCAATTGCGCATTTCATATGCCACATGTTATAATGAAATTAAACTTCAGGTTTTTGACCTTATAATACTTTCCTGGACTTGTCATCGTTGTTTATTTATTTTATCTTACTAGTAAGTGAAGCGGCTACAGTTTTGACTTTTCAATAACATATTTACATAAACCACTATAAATCCTCCTATCCTGAGGATACAAAGCGCTTCTGTCTATTATTTTGCTGCCGTCAGCAACCAGCAACATTTCATTTAAATCTGTCCACACTCTATATATTTGAATTAAATGTGATGACATACAAGGTTCAAAATGGTTTACCGTCGGGCAAGTCAGGTGCTGCCAGGCGTTTAATATTAGCTCCGATTTTGCAAGAAAAAAGTGCTGTATTCGTTTGTGAACTCTGGACTCTTTACCTACATCGGATGTCAGTGGTTCTGAAAGTCAGGAGAGAAAAATAGTTTTTATATATGTGATGACTCACCCCGAAAAGGGGGAATTTGCGACAAAAAACTTTTCGAGAAACTGATGAAAATAGGGAGCAAAAAATAAAGAGAAAGCGTGACATGTTTGGCCTAGATTTGTGATGACTCACCCCGAAAAGGGGGGATTTGCGACAAAAAACTTTTCGAGAAACTGATGAAAATAGGGAGCAAAAAATAAAGAAAATAATAAGAATTTCCAGCAGATTTTCTGATGCAAAATTTGATCGCCTTGATCAATTTCAACAAGTAAGGTGTCATTTTAAAGCTTAGAAAATACTGTAACAGATAAAATGATAAAATCAAAATTGATATCATCTTCAACGTCCCCCCTTTCAGGGTGAGCCATCACATATAGTATTAACTTGTAATAACCTAGTATCAAACTAAGGAACGTACTTCGGTGGCTCTGAAAAGAGTCTTGATATTTCAACTATCTCATGTTAGATGCAAGACCAAAACATAAATTTAAAAGCAAAGCTTCAGCACTCATGTGGAATGCCCTGATATCCAATATTCAGGGTGAATATTGTACTATCACATTTGTATCATTAAAATGTTATATAATGGCAACAAAAAGCTAGTTTTTCCCCGCTAAGACATATCGAAGTCCACCCCTATATAAAATGCAACAAATCGCTTAACTAATTATTCCAAACTCCTCTATGATGTCTTGCTCGTCACCAGAGATCACGATGAACAGAATCTCAGTTAACAGCACAATGCGTTGGTGTTTTGTTTATTACATCGACCGATATCGTTTGCTTCTTCTCAAGAACAAATATGTATTATTTACATGACACAAATAAGCATTTTTGTTCGAAAAGTATAAGGTAATGTTTTCTTGACGTATTTTTACTAATCATTCTTACTCTTACTCTTTGGTCAAAAAATGTCAGTTTTGAAAAAATGCAACCGATATGTAAACCATTTTTATTTTTTAAGGAGCCTTTGGTAAACCTGGGAGGTCAAAAATGCAACCGTTCTTGGCCGCGCGTCCGTACACCCACCTTTCCACTAAGTAACCCCTCCGCCGCGATGTAAACTATGATGGTAGTTACGTATGAAAGCATACATAAAGTAACATACCGTAATAAATAAAATAATAAATATGTTGTATACTCAAGTGTGCTACATGTAGAATCACTGGAAAGAAATCCAGAGTAAACTTTCAAAAGATTGTTTGATTTTAACTGAATATATTTCAGAATAAACAAATTGATTGCCAGCGAAGCGTGTTTAGCAATATGTCAAGATCCCATTTTCAAGCATCAACTTCATTTGAACATTACATTTGATGCATTATTTCTTTTTTGAAAGTGAATTCTAACACGTAATGTATAAGCAAATAGTGCCTGAGGTTGTACAAAGTTCAGTTCTATCAAATTTTGTCTCAATATTGCCATAGAGTAACACAATTATACATTTTGTTTTTTGTATAAACTTTTTTCAATAATACACTCGAGCTTGCTGATGCAATGTCTATTTTCTTATCAGAAACGTAATATGAATTTGACATTGTAATGCAGATAAAAGTATGACTAAAACACATAAATCTTTTGTTTTTATTTTGATTTCAAATGCAACTGGAGCTTGCTTCATTATCTGATTTTATTTCAACTTATTTTTGTATATCTACATCCATTTATAAGACAAATAGGAAATATCAGATAGAAGATTAATTCCTGTAACATAGCTGTTTTAATAGACTTCAAAGGATCGTGTGTCGACTTTGATTATTTTTATCAAATTAGAGAATAATATACGTGAAACAAATTTTGTGTAATGTGTGTTTATTAATGTATAAAACACACAGAAAAGTATGAGGTACGGCAAAAGATTCATTTCTTGTAAGTTATTGTGTTTTTAACTTTTTAAGAATCACGTTTTCATGCATTTATTATTGTCTCTGTAATTAAATAAAGTGTAAGTGAAGCACATGTCTTTTTCGATTTACTTAAATAGAATACTTTATGAAACAAAGTTGCCAGTAGATCATGCAAATTTGCATTTACTAAATAAGTTGATTTTAAACACAGCATCTGACATCCTAAAATTTAAGTGATCAACGTATTTTCACTCACGTTGGTGCAGGACGGGGAGGGGAGGGTTTCCCCTAAAAAATGCCTTCCAAAATAAAATTAAAATTAAACACCATTGATAAAGGACATAAAATGATCGGAGAAACCGTTTAAAAACGGCGGCAAAAATGTGTTCATATTCGGTCAAATATTTTCTCGCCAAAAATTCAAAAACCCTGTTCCCAAATTAATTTCCACATGAATTTTGCCCAAAGTTGCAGATTGTAAGTACAATTGAGGACCCTAGAACTAGAAGGGGTTAAGTCAGATTGAGTACAAACTGAGAAAATGGCACAAACATAATCTCATTTGTGTTGTCTTGAATGGTACTGCTGTATCTCGTAGTGACTCTTACGCATGCTCTGATCATCAAATTACTACAAAACTTCTACAGAATGTAGAAATGAGAATTTTGTAGCAGGAAATTGACAAAACTCAATTTTCAAGAGTTTTTGACTTAACCCCCTTTTAGTTCTAGGGTCCTCAATTACATTACTAAAGTATATCGCAATCATTGAATTTTTTCCTCTGACAACAATTTAAATTTGAAGCATTTACTTTACTATATTGAACCAATAATGATTATTAGATTGCCTGTCGAAAGACAATGGAGTAGCTCTATTCATATTTTCAAGTAAAATAACAAAATAGTTGATTTTTTAAACAGTAGAAAAGTTAAAATTGGCATTTTGTCATCATTGAATTTTATTACAAGCTGACAATAATAATGAATTGTGGTCAGCATTCAAATAAGGTATAAATTTCTGCTTGAAGAAAATAACGTCATTTCAGTCATTCACCCACAATCAATAAAAGACCAACACACTCCACCTAACTTTGAAAATAAAGCAAACTGAATTCCAATTTTCATGTAATGTTTTAACTCCATTAATGGATGACCAATGGCTTAGGGCAACGGCTGAATTTCCTGCTGTCAAACACTAAAAGCAAAAACACATGTGCAATAATAATGCACATTAATGCATTATGGTCAATTCAATTGTAATGTGTCTCACGTGATCAATAAAAAGTAAATTATAAAGGAGGAGACATCCGGAGCAGGTCAGCTGTCTCCGGTCATTTGTTTTCTTATATTGTATTTCTCATTTTTATCAAGCACATCGGTATCGTGTGATAACTTACAACAAGACTAACGCAGAAGTACAAAGACAGAAACCAGACGATGTTTCGAAATCCATAGCATATTCCTTGTATTCTACAACATTATAAATTTATGTTTTGTACTGTACAAATTTTACACTAAATTGACAATTTTTCTAACCAACATCAAGTTTCATATATTACCATTAATTCTGGATGATCGTAAAAACGAGATTTGGTCAAATTAAACCCAATAAAATAGACAACACCAATAAAATAATCCTGGAGCATTACATTACTTCTGGAATTTTGAAGAAAGAAAAGGTTCGTAAGGTGCACCCTCAATAACAAATATGACTACATACATTTTAGTAATTATAATCATTCATGTTATGAGGTGCGCACAACTTAATTTATTTATATACTGCTGGTGAAGATAATATTTCTAGACTGACACGCAGCTAAAAGAGAAGGTTTTAAAACACAAAAACTTCAACAGACATTCTATTCCAGACCAGAAAAAGGATTTATTTAAAAATAAAATGATACGCAAATATATAGAGACGATTACACTGATCCGTATGTTGATAATCTACTTTGTTTTCATATGTTACATCATAATATTATATAGTAATATTCACAGAAAATCTCAAGTACACTGAGCTAAAGACTCATTGGTTTTACTCCAATACATGTCAGGATAAACAAACAGATTGGCGCCGAGACATGTTTAGCAGTATGTTTTTAAGCATCAATTTCATTTTGACATTCTTTGCGTTGCTCCATTCTAATTGAAAGTCAATTCTAGTTATTTTATTTTAACATTCTGTGTGTTACTTCATTCTAAGTGGAAGTTTAAAGCAAAATGATACGTAAATATATAGAGACGATTACACTGATCCGTATGTTGATAAGCTTCTAGTTCGTAAAATATCGGCAAATAACGCCTTCTTCAAAGGTGAGTTCTAAATGATGTCTAAGTATTGTCACAGATATATACATTTTGTTTTTGTCCAAAACCTGTTCAATAAACATAAACATACCCGAGTTCGTAAAATACAACGTATGTTTTGCTTATTAAAAAGTCAAATAAGTATTACCAACGTGATTTGAATTTGGAATACATGTAAATAAGAGAGTTTTCTCTGATCAATCTGTAAGAACTACCGGTCCACAACTTTGGAACTCTTCTGACAATACATTAAAGACTTCAGCTTCAGTCAAGCAATTCAGAAACAACTTGAAACAAAAACTAATTTCTGTCTATAATTAGTTTTCGATTTTTTTCTCTTTCTTTGAGTACCTTTCCTAACTATTTTCTTTTTATTTGAGCACCGTTCCCGTCCCATTTGTCTTGTCTCGTGGTTGTTGTATTTTGGAACTTTTTTTTTGTTCGGGTGAGGGCAAAATACAGGCCTTCCTGGCCTCCCGGCCCTTTCTTCCATAATTTTGTTGTATTTTGTTTAGCCGTATTCAATATTGTTGTGTTTACTTCGGCTTTTTATATATTGTTTGTGTAATATGGAAAATAAAATGAACAATGAACAATGAAAAAAACAAAGAGATTTTACGTATACTTTTTTTAATTTTCAAGTATAAGAAAAATAAAAAAATACCGTATAAGATTAATTCTTTGTTAATTTCAAAGAATCATGTTTTGGCATAAATTATTACAACATTCAATTTGTTAACTTGTTTGATCTATGTGAAAAGAAAATGTTATCAACCAAATCTATGATAAATATTTTGAGCATGTATTTAGAAAATTTAATTGGGGACCGCTTCAAAACTCAATCGGTTCTGGCCGGTTCCACCGGAATAAACAATAGACAACCGCCCAGAACTTTGTTTTGAAACTGCCGCTTAACGGTTGTGAGAAATGTTTACTTTGCTTCATTTTGATTGATGGGATTTCATTTTCAATCAATTTTTAAAATAATTGTCTGAAGTTCATCTAAATCAAATCTAAACGTCTGGAATGAAGCAGTGTGTTGCCACTTATTCTGAAAGCGCGACAAAGATATGAAGAAAATAAAACTTTATCCTTTGCCGTAGTTAGCGATATTATTCAATATATTGAAACTTGATAAAATAAAAGCAAAATTAATGTTTTAGCAACACAAGAATATATCATAAGCTTTGCGACAGTAAGTGTTATGTATCTCAAAAAATACATTAAAGTGGATTATTTTACTGCAAATTGACGCCATTAAGTTGGTATTACTTGTTTCGAGATGTTGAAAATAAACATGACTTTAAGTAAAACAATATATATATAATTCGATATTTTTAACGATGTCGTTTATATATCAGTAAATTTCAAAGTTGTCTAAATAAGTTAAGTTATGTTGATCGGTTTCCCTTTCGCCATTTTATTCATTCACTTGATGACAACTCTTCATTTCTACTAATTGTAAAAAAAATGTTGTTTTTAGACAATTGTTTGGGTATGGTGGTCATCAATAAATATGGGACAGGAGGGATGTGAGATGCCATTTCATAAATATTTGGCAAGGTAAATGCTTCTAACTTGCTGTGTATTTGTATTAACTTGCAAAAAATACCATGTTTTGGCGATTATTTAGCGGGGAAAAAAATCGATTTTCACACTGTTAGCAAATATAGGGATATATACATACAGCGTTCCGTATAGAAAATCAAGGGAGGGTTTGCAACATCCTGCAAGCCGCTCCCTGGATTGTCTATACGGAGAGGGCATCCTGCCTCTTCGTAGTTCGTGTTATCAACATAGATCAAGAGGACTAAGGTTAACGATCATAATTTGAATCTCCGGAATAATCATGTACAATGACAATCAATAATGCGTAAATTCCCTAGTCCATGCTCATTTTTCTTTTATGCCTCGGATTTTGTTTATATAATATGTTAGGCAAATATCAAATCATGTAATGTAGCAAAACAAACTGTATGCTTTCAATAACTTATCAAGTGTGCATAACCTAATTTATTTTTAAAGTCTTCTGGTAAAGAGAAGATTTCTCTACTCCTTCGCGACTAACAAGAGAAGGTAGAAGGAAAGAAAAACTTTAACACACACATCACAACATACATTATGAAACAAACACATGCTTTTTACCCAGATTTGCGACAAGGAAAAACGATTACACAGTTTCAGTAAGTCAGAATCTTTCAAGTAAAATCCAAAGTAACGTGTAACAAAGATTGTTTGATTTTGTACGAATGTATTTCAGGATAAACAAATTGATTGGCTCCTAAGCGTGTTTAGCTACATGTCAAGATCCCATTTTCATGCATCGATTTCATTTTGACATTCTATGTGTTACTTCATTCCAATTGCGAGTCAATTCTAGCTCGTAATGTATCAGCAAATAACGCCTAAGGTTCTAAAGTTATGGTTTATGAAATGATGCCTGAATTTTGTCAGAGACCAACGTATACATTTTGCTTAACACTTGTTGGATAAATACACTGAGCTTGCAAATACAGCATGTTTTCTTATCAATATTTGATGTGTATCAGAAAAGTGATATAAATTTGAAACATGCATACATCACATGTTTCCAATTCGTGTTCATATTGCTACTTCCTTTATTTGGAATTAATGCTACACGTAAATTGATGTTTGAATACCTCTCTCTAAGAAACTGTTGGTGCAAAACCATTGTGCATTATTTTTACCGGTTTACCGGTAAGTTTCAAGATGACCTTACTAGGATAGTTGACTTAGCTACATAGGGACCATTTTGCCGAACATTATTTTAAGGTGATTTCTTCCAAAGATAAAAAATATGAAATTTTACTCTAAAATAATTTTAGGCACTAATAAAGGCGCGAGTCCATGCTTAATTTTCACGTAAGAGGACTAGGGCTTAGTTGTTGCAATCTGAGACAAAAAGCATTGTATGTGATGTAGCAATACAAAGTATGCTCGAAATAATGAAAGTGCACATATATTTGTTAGTAAAGTACTATGATTAAGGTACGTTTTTCTACACTCACGCAACGGACACCTGAAGGTATTGAAAAGGAAATAAGACGCCAACGCAAATTAAATTTACTTTATGAAACAACACATTTACCCAGCTTTCCAATAAAGACAGACTTATAACACAGTTCCCTACATTGATAAGATTCAATATTTCCATTACATGATATGTCAGAACCATTCGGATGAAATCCAGACTAAACTGTAATTATTCTTTGTACGAATATATTTCATGATCAACAGATTGATCGGTGTCGAAGCGTGTTTTGCAATATGTTAAGATCCCATCTTTCAAACCTCAGTTTTATGTTGCCATTATATGTGGTACTTCATTCCAAATGAAAGTCAATTCTAACTTAGTAATGTAAAAGCAATTGCGCCTGAGGTTCCATAAAATGATGCCTGAATATTGTCAAAGCAAATGCATTTTGTTTAAGTATATACCTTTTTGAATAAATACACTTGAGTTTGCAAATGCAATATGTATTTTCTTATCCAACTTATGAGCCTGCATCAAAAAATGTGATTTGAATTTAAAACATGCCTACATCACATTCAAACTGGAGGTAGCTTTATTCCGATGTAAAAGTAATCTT
>JXSR01S057158.1:61403-73710 GCA_000969725.1 Ophiothrix spiculata | reverse complement strand
TTTTCTAATAAAGTATTATTTATGATAGACTTAAATGTTTCTCTCATCTGATTGAAGATATTGGAAATAAAATGTCATTATATCTGTCTCAAAACTCAAAATGTTAATTGGTAATTAAACTGATTCAAGTATTTATTGAAATGGGTGTGTGGTATGTTTGATTTCAAAAATATGCATAATCCAGGCTCTATGTAAGCTGATTATGAGGCACGCAAACGTTTCTTTACACAATATTCGACAACATTTCTTTAGGTGAAATGCCTCATTTGAGATATCGACATTGTGTTCAATCCAATTAGTCCATGATTAGTTGAATGAGAAAATGCAATTATTCGGTTAGGTAGTGCTAAATTAAAAACAGTGAATTGCTAGGGTGCTAAATAAATTTTCACGTTTAAGTTAAGAAACAAAAACATTTAATACCGATTTTTCCCAAAACATAAGATTTTTTTCATATTTTGCTCTTAACGAAAAGCATTAAAATTGCACATCATTAGAATATTGAACATCATTAGAATAAGAAAAACAACTCTAGTTTGAGATTTTATCTGTTTTAACCCTTGCCCGCTCAATCATGACGGTCACAAGATTTGAAAAAAAGAAAATTGTTTGAAAGAGAAATCAAAAATGATTACACAAAATACTAACTGCAGTTATACAGGCCCTCTCTCAACATTCTTTTTGTGCAGGCGTTGAACCAATAGAGCTTGAGTTGTACCCATATAATCTTTCTTAATAGGCATGGACTAGTCCATCAGACATAACAAAAAGTTGTCCTACCCCTGCACTTCTTCCGTTGGGGCGTTTTTAAAATGGCCGCCAAAACATATGTTCATAATAAACTACTTGTAAACCTGTTGATACCCAAATATATCATTTTTCAAACTCAAATTGACACCCCAATAAAAAAAAAAGTGGCCACCAGAAATAATGTTTGCAAGAAAGTTGTCCGAAAAAGCCCTTTTAAACGCATAATATGGTATTATAAATAATCAGTAGGAAAAAATATTCTTCAGGTATTCTAAATGAAAAATTTCGCCCATAAATAAGTCCATAATGACCATAAATTTCATTTTTAGCTCTCATAATGTGTTAAATTAGCATTATTGTTGTTAGGTTTTCAACATTCCAACGCCCTCGGTCGGTAAAAAGCAAAGTCCGGCTCACATTTTTGTTATGTCTGATGGTGGAATCCAAGATTATGAA
The DNA here is from genome assembly GCA_000969725.1 of Ophiothrix spiculata. NCBI lineage: Eukaryota > Metazoa > Echinodermata > Ophiuroidea > Amphilepidida > Ophiotrichidae > Ophiothrix > Ophiothrix spiculata. Next base: position 72,504 of record JXSR01S057158.1, on the reverse strand, counting down.
GTGTATAAAGGATGATGAGAAATACGCATTGTATACTAATACATTGATAACAATTAAACAAAATACAAACAACCCGTTCATATCAAGATTGCATTATTGGAGCATCTCATGCACAGTGTACTAACATCCCTGATTGCGTTTGTACAGATGTATATGTTCTGTGTGCAGTGGCGTAGCCAGACTTTTTGATCAGGGGGCAAAGAAATTTCTTCCCAATTTTTCCGGCCATAAATTCATTTTCGCACACCCAAAATAAATTCAAGTCGATTTTAAAAACTGAGAATAAAAAAAAAAAACAGTTTTAAGCGATTTTTGCACATCTTTTGAAACAATGTTCTGCTTTTCCCCATGTTTCCTATTTATAGCAGTCTTGCAGCTGCTCTCTCATTTTTCTTGTCCTTCCCGATTTTTCCCGCTTGCTGTCCTGATTTCCCGCTCGATTTTTTGTCGGGGGGGGGGGGGCTGTCTGCACCCCCTTGCCTCATGCTGGCTACATCACTGTCTTGTTGACATTTGTAAACAGAGATGATAACAAACCAACAATCTCCGTAAATGTATAGTGATATGTCTATTGTTTTACTTGTCTAAGGTAACTTGCTAAAAGGTAGCACTGTGTCTTATAAAAGATAAACGATAAAGACAAAGAAATAGTGGTATTTATTCTATCGACAGATTGCATCAACCAACGGATATTTTATTCAACGAATACAATCGTAACATGGTTTCATTTATTATATTTTAATCGAGTATTGATGTAGGAACGCGCCACGGTTACAATAAAAGGGGTATGGAATTTCTGAAACACAATTTGTACTTACTGTAGTTGGTTTCATGAAGAGTTGAAACTTTCTTTTTCAATGTCACATGGAATAATGTCTGATTATAATTATGAGAACTCCATTAATTTCTCTGGACAACCTGCATTGTTCATAGTTTATTGTTTCTATTAATTGACAGAAACTCACAAAATATAAAATAATCCGGGAAAATATGCAATAACTTGTGTTATTATCTCCTTTTTGATCGATTTAGTTGTTTCTATTTGACCATTTTTCTTTCTACATTAAAAATTTCGGAGAGATTTTATTTCTTTTTCTGTTAACTGTTGGATTTCAATTTACAGTGAGCGCCACCTACAGAGAGTCTGTTTGCACTTTAATGTTTTACTCTTATAAACCATAAATGTGAGGCAAGAACTTGAAAGTGTAATTAACGTTGAAGTCCCGTCAATAAAACGCGTTGATGTTGTTTGTAACCGTAAAGGAATACATATAATCTGAAAGGGGATGTTTTATAGAGCAACAAATCATGCAGAAAAAAGTAAAATGCATTTACAAGTTCATTTGTTTAATGATGCATTAGCAGATGTATTAACTTGTTTTCCTTGGTATTGGTTGATTGATTTGGAAAGATATATGACCGTCTGTGACTTTCGTTACTGAGACATCCAGAACACGTCTAACATCATGTTTGAAAAAAAAATAAAAGTACGTTGACTGTAAAAAATAACTGAAGTTGTTACACGTTATTAATGTAATGAACGATTTTATATTTTAAAGTTTGAAATCACCTATTGATTTGATTTAATTTGATTTGATTTAGCGTAATTAAAAATAACTTTACTTTTGTATCGTGTGATATTAAAACAATTGAAAGTATTTGCTTAAATAAAAAAAAGTCAGAAACTTATAAAAAATAGCAGTTTTTTGTTCTTTTCTTGTCAAAAATATCATAATTAACGCTACATCATGTACATGAAGCAGGAATGCTATATTTAAATTCGCATTTGACGTATGGCATAATGAGATCCATACTTTTTTCGAAGCTATTATAAAACGAATTGCTTATTTTTAAGATTACCAATGCAACTATAGAATACAGCTTGTGATTCTGACTTTTGCATTCATTCACCCATTTGTTTATAACGAGGGGTTAATATACGCAAACCCGTTTAACTTATGTCATTTATTTAAAAGCTGACGCATGTAATAAGTGAAAGCGCCGCAATAAAAAGTACATTGGATCTTAGGCCTTGTTCCCAATTTATGACGGAATATCTTCCGACATTCGGACGGGTTTTAGGCAAGACCGATGACGAAATGTATTTTGAGTCATGACGCAAAAATATTAGGAGAAACGCATAACTACCTCCTTTGAAGTAGTCTTTATAATGAAAGAGGCCCTGACGCAATTGTTCTGCAACGTTCAATACACTTTACTACATCTATCTTTGAATCATGACTCAACGGTTTGTCTGCATCATGATGCAAGACTGTTGCGTCAAGCCCTTTCGAATGACTCAAATGCTTTCGTCATGAATTGGAACCGTGCCTAAATTAAATGAAATAAAAAGCACAATGAATATGATAAATTTATTGTAAATGTCCGTTGCAGATTGTTCGCTTATAACCTTAACATTTTTGTTTTCTGAGCTTGCGTTTTTAACAACTGTATTAACAACTTAAATTCACTAGTTTATAAAAATATTCTTTATATATATATATACAATGTCATTTTTCAACAATATATATTATATTTATTATGATATATTAATATTGGTACATTACTACTACTGTGGAAACAAAAAAGTTTAAAGGAGAATGTTTGACAAATTTGTCATGATTGACTCAAGATGTTCTCTTTATATCTTTGATTTCATTCTCTTTTTACGAATTCCTAATAGTTAAAAACTCATGAAAAAATAAAAGTACTAAAATCTAAAGAACCTTCAAATGTAACCAGCATGTCCTGATGAAAGAAAGCTTAACGTAAGTCTACATCATGTTATCTAATATTAATAATGATGAATTAATCATTGGTACATTACTACTACTGTGGAAATAAAAAAGTTTAAAGGAGAATGTTTGACAAATTTGTCATGATTGACTCAAGATGTTCTCTTTATATCTTTGATTTCATTCTCTTTTCACGAATTCCTAATAGTTAAAAACTCATGAAAAAATAAAGGTACTAAAATCTAAAGAACCTTCAAATGTAACCAGCATGTCCTGATGACAGAAAGCTTAACGTAAGTCTACATCATGTTATCTAAATAGAAAGATTAATGAATACATGTATTTTATCATCTGCTATTCCTGTCTGTGGCAACCCATTAATCACCATTTCAGGTAAAGCTTACTAGACAACGTAATTACATTCGGAAGCTTGAGGATCAAACGAGCTTGATAACTCACAGTAATGAAAGAAAATATTTTTCTTTTAATTCTAATTGCTCATTAATCCTGCTAATCATATAGCAAAGCTGGTAGCTGAAGTAGTTACACGGTTGCTCATATAGTTGGAATAAAATAGTTTTACCACTTTCTCCATGTAAAGGTCAATTTATGAGGAAAATATCTGGAAACTTATGTGGCTTTTGGTCAGATCTGATTGGTAATCTAGTTGAGTGTGAAATTGAGTTCCGAATGTGACCAACCATTCTCACGTTCTGATAGGGGACAACAACACAAATGGGTCAAAAAATGTGATTTTGATGTCAAATTTGATTTGACAATGCCCAAGGTCGAGAAAAAGTGGTCATATAGAATGTGCATTTTGTAATATAGTGAAAAGCAGGCGATTAAATGTCCTGGTCACGCTTGACTGCGCCAAGTGAATGAATGGAAGCAAAACACAAAATGATCCTTCAACACCCCCGCCAGTTTACAAACACAGGGCTGTATTGAATGTTGAATGGTCCCTGACGATTATGACATCTTAAAAAGGGGCCATTCCACATTTTTTCCAACTATATGAGCGACCGTGTATATGAACTTCAATCATTTATTAAAATGGTGCCACATGTTAAAAAGAAACTTGTCTCCTGGGGTTGAGCTGATATTTTAACAAATGTATTTAAATTGTTTACAATTGCGGCATATAATTACAAATTAATATCAAAATGCCCGTGTATTGGGGTAAACGGGATAAGAGCTCACCAGTCCCATTAAGAGGTTTTTCCACACACAAAATGTGACAGCATTTATTCAGCTTCAATGTTTTGTTCGATTTAAAAGTATAAAAGTATTTTTCATCATCCCAAGTTTGAAATGTTCCCTTTTCCCACACATGGCAATTTCTTGGTGTTACAGGAACAGCATGCCCATAGATATTTACCACTGTGGTTGTTTTCTCAAAAACAAAGAAATGTTGAAATTAGAGAAAAACATGTCAACCTGTGGTATTTATGGTAGGATTACAGGTAACCTTAAATTCCAGTTAGAACCTGAGTCACACTGTCGTTATGAGCTCTATTTTTTGGAAAAAACCAAAGAAACATGTTTTATAATTATCCAACAGTGATTACTATAATTCTTATGAAACTTAAAGGAACTTGGTCCGATTTTTCAAAATTTAGTTTTCAATGTCATGAGAAATGACCACTCTAAAACTAGGATTCCTTTTATCCGTTTGCGATGCGGATGCGGTGCGTTTTGCACTGTAAGGGTACTGGTAGTGGTATAATTTATAGCACACGATTGAATGGAGATGAATGGTATCAGGTTGAAAGCTGGGAATCAATTTTGTCTGTCCGGTTTTAATGCGTTTTCATTTCAGCATCTTCTCTAATTGAAAAGTTTCCGCATGACCAAAACACCTTCAACACGGATCAATCGCTCCAGGGACCGATTCAAATAAACGCATGGGTTTCCGGATAGCCGCACCACAAAACCGGATAATAGGAATCACTCTCGTTGAAAACCATTATATCGATTCAAAACACACTGCATGCGAAACGCATGCAGAATTGAAAACGGACGGTCAAAATTGAATCTCAGCTTCAACTTAATCCTATTCAATCATATGCTTTAAATATACTACTACTAGTACCCTTACAGTACAAAACGCACCGCATCTGCATCGCAAACGGATAAAAGGAATTCTAACTTGAGGGTCTAAATTTCCAAATTCAGCTGAATCGGTCAAACAGTTTCGTATTTCAGAGCTTTCTATGCTTTACTGTAAAGAATTAATTATGGTTAACCATAATTAGACACATTTTTACATATATCGCCAAAACGGAACATAAGTCGGCCGTGAAATTTCACATGGGTAATGAGAAAATATGAGCAATATTTTGGTGCCAAAAGTCGAAGAGTACAACAAATGCGATACTGTGAGTATGAGCTGAACTATTACCATGTATATGTATTTGTTTTGTTTTATATTGTCTTGGATCCTTTGATGTAAATGTTTTTCTTTAAATCATAAATGAGAATCAGACATGATCCATTTGTTTTGTTTGCCATTTTTTTCTGTATGAATTTACCCTTTGTCGGGAATATTGCAAAGCTCTTTAATTCTAAGCTTTTTTAGAAATAATTTTGAAAGTAATGAAATTGCATATGTATTCTGCTTTTTTTAACCAATATTCACATCAAAAAAAAAGAAACAAACTAGGAATTGTTAAATTTGTTTTCCTGTGATATCTAAATGATTTACTTGTCGCTATATCGATATAATAAAACATACTTTGATTCTTTTCCCTGCCTCAAGTCAATTTGATGTCAGCAGTAGATTTAGTGGTCTGATATCCCACATTCACACTTAAAACCGTGTTATGAGACATTGTATACAAATCGGTTCTTAAGATTCATTAAAATTTGTGCTAGAACTGTGATGTGTTATATTAAATCAGGACACACTGATTGTTCAGATATCACGAACTATATCCTGGCTTCAAGGAAAATGTAACAGTTTTAAACAGTGTCCGTATTGTAATGAATGTTCTGAACCATAAAACGCTTAACATCTCCTATCTCGATCTCTACCTGTTACGACTTGAAACATGATATAAGATATCAAAGAAGCACTTGCTGAATACAAAATGTTATAATGGTAAATTGGAAAAGGTGGGCAGCTACAAACCGACATATCAAGTGTTGATAAAGAGGTAAAGAGTTACTACTGGATTCATTCACATCACAGCTTTAGAATGCTTATTGTATATCAAAATTCGCTTTATACAGATTGTGCCAGAAAGAACTTGACTAATTTGACTCAAGTGGAATACCATGTTTGTCAATTTTATACGAAACGAGGGGTCACACTTTTCAACGAGGGACAATTCGGCATTGAAACATTTGAATTTGTTTTTGAAATCATAAAAGGTGATCACACCAATCTCAATCTCTTTTTTTAGTAAATTGTGTATTTTTATTTCTTTCCACGATTCCAAGATACATAAATAAGTATAATTGCATTATTTTTATCTGAAGATGTGTACTGCAAACAAAATTAGAATACTATTACTTCTTGCAACCCCCCTAGCTTTTTACACGGAACCCCATATGAACTTGGTTTTGCTATCACTAGATAAGTATGGTCCTCCCCTATCCAACGATACCAAGATCACAAAAATCGGCCAAGGCGTTACGTAATTATGACGTCATAAAAGTCTTTCAGTCCGAAAAATCTGAATTTTGGCAAAAATAGCCACCAAAGTAATTTTTTCCAACAACGGAATTCCATAGGTTGTTTTTTTTAAATAAAGAAAGGAAATGATAATTCTAGCATGCCCTGCAAGTTCCTGCCTCAAGGCATGCATATGTTTTGTTAAAATGGCGATTTAAAATTGTCAAAAATGTCACCGGGTTGCAACAACAACCCCACACCCCAACTTTGACGGCCTACCCTGTCCCCACCTTAGGTGGTACACCTAATTATTTCATCAAAAAGACCGCAAAGGATGTAAAAGAGATTACCCAAAAGCCTGGGGTCGCTTGTTTTTGTGTTTGTATGCTGCGGGGAAAAAACCTTAGGATGGGTTGCAACCACCTCACCCCTGGTCAAACGATGGTTAAAACAGCTCTTGAAAGCTTTTGGGACGATGTTACTCAACTATAGAGATTTGGTATTTATTTTTGTCCGGAGAATGGAAACCCTTGCTGAGCCATATTTCCTAAATTTGGATAAGCCTTTGGCTCACTATTTAACGTGACTTTACGAAGTTTGCTAATAAGCTGCGCGGACACATGATGCCCGTTTCTTTGATAACACTAAACCAATAGAAATATTGGTCAGAGAGAAATGTCAGGAAATGTGGGAATGCTCAGGCAAACATTAATCCGTTTAGAAGGGTATTCGAAAACGACCATGGATGAAATTTAGGGATCAAATCCAAAAAAAACTGGACCTTTTCATCGCTTTGTATATATGCTTACAATTGTAAACTGTTGTAATTTAAATAAGAAGTAATTTCATACGTAATATGTACCATATAAATACAACCAAATGTTAGTCACACGTTATTTTGCTCTAAGAAAACAGAGTTAGCATAAATATCTTGTTTCCAATCAAACATTTGTGTTTTTCAATTGTGGCCAATGTAAGTTTTGTTCGACGTATTTTATGATCATGGAAACACTGTAATACGAAGTATTCAATGTCAAGCACGTACTTAGGCTTAGCGTATCATGTTTGTCTAGAAAGACAAGATACCTGATGCGGCGCCATCTTTTTTATGGCATGGGGTATTTGTGTCTTTTACCGATGTAAAGTAAGTGTTTTTAAAACATGGACTCATCTTTGCGAGTCTTTTGCGTTCCGTTTAGTTTGACCGTTTTATTTGCGTAAAGTAACATTTGTGCGGATTCTCACTTCGCGCAACTAAGATCCCTGCAGTCAAACAGACCTGAATATTCCAACCTCAGCTCCATGTCTAACGACACCACTACATTAGGGGTATACGGTACAGTGTGGTGTCTCCTGTCTATATTTTTTACCGGTGCAACAACTTAAAGAGTCTCACATCTTGAATTGTTCTGCGAGCAGTAGGTTTCAATTTAGTAAAAATTTAACTTTATATACTTTTGTTAAAGCAATACTATAAGATTTTGATCAAAAATGGTTTATAGTAAAAACGGCAAAAAATGAAGGAATTTGACTATCTAAAAGCGTTTTAAAGTGTATTTTGTAAACAAGTTGTTTTGCCACCGAAAATGGATAAAAGAGACTTGCATGCTTTCCTATATTAATATATGTGGAATTAAATTCGGGATCCCGAATTTAATTCAATAAATGGCCATTACAGAAAAAGTAAGCATATTTAAGCCAAATCATTTTGATGGTATTAATATCTACCCAAAACAATCCCAATCAGCTAAAAAAAATCAAAAGTCATGGGTGACAGGGGGCGCTTCAATTTTACCACTTTATAGTATTGCTTTAATCATGTGATCAATGTCATTTTGGATAATATGGACTTTTTATTTATTGACATGAATAAGTATTTCAAAGTACTTCAAACCAATTTGATCATAACATTCTGATTAAATACTTGTCAACATAGAAATGATTTCAGCTTCTATTAGCAAAATTTACATTTGTGTCCCCCGGGGCAAAAGGATGCAGTTGTTGGCTCACATGTGTTGCTCATTGTAGCATATCTGATATCAGATATGCTGCAATGAGCAACAAGAAGCCGATAACTGCAGCCTCTTGGCGCCTGGCGCCACGGGACACATTTCCTTCGCCTTTCCACGTTTTCTTTTGAAGTTTGTTGGTTGGCATTTCAATGCAGAAAAACCGATGTTTCCCTTTTCTTTTACATGGCTGAGAATTTCAAAGAAAAACAAAACATTCCATATACACGTGTCAGCAGACGCATTACTGGTGTCCCATTTTTACACTCACTATGTAATGAGAGACATTTGTATACAAATCCTTTCTGTAAAGCTTTATTTAGTTTTGTGTTAAGACTTGCGATTTTGTAACCATTAGATCTACAACGTTATTAGGACAAGATGATTGTTCAGACATGGAGAAATAGATCGCGAACAATAGGTTGTTTTGACTTTGAGAATGTTGTTCCATGTTTCTAACAATTTACTTGTTGTATTGTGTGTCCATACATCTCTTATTATTGTGAACCTGTTGCAACCTTTAACTTGATAACATGAGTCTTTAAGTCACATGTTGAGTTTGAAATGTTAAGCCAGGGATGTTAAGATTTGTTTTCTTATGTTATGGAACTCTTGCTACCCGTAACTCGTTATAAGAGACAATAAGTCACTTCTAGAGTTTAAAATTTTAATATTATAAATTGAAAAAGGGTTCCACTAGACCATAGAAAGAGAGATTGGAATTTCAACCAGATTCATTTATTGCTTAACTAATTGCAAAACAATTTCTGTAAGTCTAATTAAAAGTGCTATATAACACTTTTTGAACATACGTAAGGGTGCCGTTATTTTGAATGCATGAATGGTGCCACACTGTGTGCCTGATGTGGTCAAAATCAAGTGTGTTTATATAAAGAACAATGGGTGTATGCAACTGAAATACGAACACATGTTTGCAAACTAACCGTTCTACACTTCAAGTTACTTAATTGTTAAAAATAAATTGAAAAATTGTGTTCAAAATAAACGCACACGTCAATGGTGGCTTTTCTATACATAATTTAAAAAGGTATTTTTCGCCCTGAAGACACTAAGTATGGTAATAAATGGACCATCCAATGTAACGATTACGTACACCCGAAAACAAGTCTTCCGGTTACAAACTACCAGTGTTCTATAGTTACAATGCTATTCTGATTTTTTCAGACATAGTAAGAAAGAATAGTAAATTTTTTAGCAGAAAATTTGATACAGCTAACACAAAATATATAAAGCATACTACTAGTCATGTAGCGGAACATAGGCTTTTATATGTGTTGTTCTTTCCTTTACTAACTCGGCAAATTAAAAAATACAGTATCCAACTATAAAGAATTCAAAGTTCTGACTTTGCACAAAAATATGTATGGCATATTCTCAGATAAAGCATTTAGCTATGTTTTTTTCTTTTCTTTTTCTTTAATAAAGCATTTAACTATGTTTTTTTCTTGTCTTTTTCTTTTTTCGCGTCGCTCACATTTGAGTAGCTTGGTTTAATTTGCTTGTTATAAAAGATTTTAGTAGCTCACATTATACACATGAGGATGACATTAATAACGTATGATTACCTAATATATATATAAAATTTATTATAAAATGACAGGAAATAACAACATTTATACAATAAAATGTAACCCTTGTACATGTCGGAAACTTCCAAATCTTTTTGTCATTTCCATGTGTACAAAAATGTGAAGAATTAGTATGTATTGAGATATAAGATGTTATTTGAGATGAAAACCAGTAGAGAACATTTCATGTTAAATATTTAGCTTGTAATTGGTGAATTGTCTAATTTGAAATTAACACTGTAAGAAATATATGTAATTTCACGTTGCCCGTAAATCTTGAGTTCAACCTTAAAAATAAACGTAATGCTGTATTTAAAGGGCATTTCTTTTACTCATATTCGAGGACACTCTTCAAATTTGTTTTATTTTTTATTTCAGGAATGTATTTAATTTTATTTTCAGGAATGTGTTTGAACGTAGATACTCATATGGGAAATTGTTTTTCAAATGTTTGCCCAAATACGACAAACCCTTTTTCAACCACCAATAATGTAGTATCACAGTATAATGACCAGCAATAAGTTTGAGCTTCATAACATGCATTTTTTTTTTCAAAATGGTGACTTGCCTTTGAGGGGGCAGGAGGGGGTTACCACCCCCTACCCACAGACTTTGACGGCTTACTCTACCCCACCTATTGTGATACCTCGACCTTTTCATCAAAATGACCGCAAAGGATGCGATTTGAAGTTAAAAATCCCGTCAAGAACATTGTTGTGTTATCTATAACCATAATATAAATACATTTAATTTACTTTACATTTACTGGAACATTTGCTTAATTGCACAGGAGACTTACTTTGTTTTTCTATTCTCGTGGTTGATCGGTTTGGAAGTATATGACCGTCTGTGAATTTCGTTACTAGAACTTACAAAAGCTGCCATTTAATTTTGTTTATATTTTATTGTTAGGTCTGTAAAGTTCATTGACTGTGAAAATGTTATCAAAAAGTTTACATTTTTGCCCCTTAACAAACTCTGTTATGTTTGCAAGTTAAAAAAGTCATATCGAGGGTTGAGAGCCACAAGGCCGTATGTGCACGGGCAACAAAAGAGTCACAAGGTCGTATTTGCACCGTTGTTGCACTCTAATTAAGAGAATGAAATTGTCTTCATTTCATTCATTGTATAAAAACAAAAACAGCTAGG
>JXSR01S057158.1:29272-43992 GCA_000969725.1 Ophiothrix spiculata | reverse complement strand
TAAAAGTCCAATGTTTTTTCTAATAATAACGTAGGATTGGTGATGAAAAATCAATACACTCACTTGTACTTTATTTGATGTCAAATGTTTGGTGATATATAACACCAAGCATCCGTTATTGATTAGAAGAGAAGATGCATTGGAACTAATGTAATAACAAAGTCAACTTGCCCTGATTTCCATCAAAGAGGCACAGAAAAAAGTTGCTAATAAAAAGTTCACTCGTGCCGTGAAAAAATCAGAGGATTACATGGAATTTTATAAAATGTCCAATATAGCTATATAACTGATAGATTTTTGTCTTTGAGACATCATAGAAGTAACACGAATAAAATGAATACATAAAATTGGGAGATGACAAACCTTAAACAAGTTGTGTAAAACACTGAAAAGCTGAACAATTGAAAAGTATATATTCCAGACATAACAAACCCAAAAGGCAAAATTTCCGTTTTTATTGACATAACACAGGAAGTAATTCAATGTATATTGTGAATAAACGGCTTTTCATGACAATCATGGCTTAAGGGCTGCTGTCAAGATGTAGCACGTATCTTTATTGTTGATTTCAATGTTTATACACGGAAGCAATATAAACACGGAAGTCCTCGAAGTCGCCACAACGACGTCAAAATACTTAGTCTTAGTAAAAATGCTCTTGAATATAAGGTTAAAGCTAAACTTGGCGTATTTACTGATCAATTTGTGTTTAGATACTAATTAATACTGCTATACAAATTATATAAAATGTCAAGTTAAGTATGCAAAATCTATGCATCTTTTATAACAATATCATTGAAACAACTGTATCAATAAGTTGAATTAAAACTAACCTAAATAAAAAATACAGAAACATGTAGATAAACTGCCCGATGCTAATAAAAGTTATGAAGAAAAGGAATAGGCCATGGAAAACAGTTCTTTGTATGAAAGTAAATCAAATTGCTCTTTTTCAAACAATGTTTATTATCAATAAGTTAGTAGTACAGTATCGTTTGCGGTCAAAACGGTCCCAATTTTTATATGAATAACCTCTAATTTTGTTTGTTTATAAAATCATCCAGATTTTGTTGATTGTGACAAACACTTGAACATCCATCTTAAAAAGCGGTAATAACATCTTTCACTAACTTTCCCATGGGCACTCCAAGTGACTCTGTCAAGGGAAATGATACTGAGTTTTAAATAAAAGTCCTTCTGGACGCGCCATTAGACTTCCAGAGGGTTGTTGAAGAGGTTTTTTCTTAACATATATTGACTCAGTGCTTGAGGGAATAAAATACTTAATCCGGTCGGTATGCTTCTCGATGAGAAAAAAATAGTAGGTTTTCACATGCACAAACCATTGCAACTGCCTAAGTTTTACAATTGTCAACATATCTTCTTATAACATCAGCGCCCTTATCTGCTTAATAGAGGTGTGAGATGTGTAGTGTACCTGAAATAGTCTGCGCATGGAGTTCATCTCAAAAGCGTGGATGCGCTTTTCCATTTCAGCATTCAATGTCCAGGTTTCGTACCTATATAGGAAGACTGACATAACTAGTGCTCCAATGCGTCGCATTCTTGTTGTCATAGATATGTTTTTATCTCTCCATATTGGCTTCAGATTTACAAGTGAAGATGTGGCAACAGCTATTTGGATCTTCATTTCTTGCTCTGATTTTGCATCATCTCTTATCGTGGCACAAAGGTTTATGAATGCATTAACAGTTTCAAGCTTCTCACCATTAATTCTTACTTCCAAAACAAATTCGGGTTGCTAAACAACAAAACTAATATTTTTCTAACTAGTGGACCCTATTTTATTTTCGGACTGCAAAAGCTTATTTCATTTTTGGACTAGCGAACCTTTTTATTTTCGGACTAGCGAACATTATTTCATTTTCGCACATTTTTTTCATTTTCGGACTTGCAAACAGTCATATGCAAAGTCAGATGACGATTTTTACCTGTATTGCATCGGCAAGACATGCAGACTGAATCCTCGTCCACCTTAGCTATTTTCTGCTACGTTTTCACCTATAGGTGGAGGGTTACTTAATTATAACGCCATAAAGCACTTCAGGTCGAAAATTTAACCGAAATCTGAGTTTCGGCCAAAATTGTGTGAAGCTCTAAATATCGGATTGTCATCGATTTTTTTTTTTGCTAAGAAAATAAAGGAAAGGGTAGTTCTAACATGTCTTCTATGTTTAAGCTTCTTAGCATGCAGATATGTTTCGAAATGGCGACTTTTCTATGAGGGGGTAGTTACCACCCCTCTACCAATGGACTTTGACGGCTTACCTTACCCCTACTAGGTGGTACCACGAATTGTTTATCAAAATTACCGCAAAGGACGTAAAAGCCATTACTTAGATGCCCGGGGTCACTTTGTTTTGCGTTTTGGGGCAATCGGTGACCACATTCCATCCTCCATTAGGTGGAGGAGGGTTATCCGTTGCTGGCGCATTGTATTTTGACTTATTGCAAAATCTGAGAATTATTATATCAGTAAGGCATTTCAATGTTTTCAATCTTTCATCTTGTTAAAAAACTTTAAAAGGCATTGAGTATACTGAAAAGCTGAGCAATTCCAAATAAATATATCAGTGTGTAGTAACATACTAGTATAACACTGAAAGTGTTTATTTTTCTTTTTGATATAGGATTTCAATGCATAAAGGAACGACTTTCATAAAAATCATGGCCTTAGGATAGCTGTCAAGATGTTGTAACTCGTGTCTTTATTTTTGATAACTATGTTTATACACGGAAGTCAAACACCAATTCGCCAATTCGCCAACACGACGTCAAAATACTTGTCTTGGTCAAATATGCTCTTGTCCATTGGGTTAAAGCTACAATTGGCATTTTTTTAACAATGTTGACATTAACTATATAAAATTTAATAATTTGTCTGTATAAATAGTACTAAAATTACAAAATCACCCATTGGACAAAAAAGAATGATAAATTGAATGAAAACTAGTATACCGGAGTTAAAAGAAAAATGCATAAAAATGCAGTCTTATAACAACCATGAGAACAGCACGAAGCATTTTCTTAAATCACATATTACTTAAATTAGTCCATTTCAAACTATGTCAATAAATTGGTGCGTGTAAGTTCATTATATTGATTGTTGTCAAACTCAGCACTTTAACAGGTTTTGTTTAGATTCTTTTTTCTAGGATTTGATAATTGTGGCCAAACACTTGAACATCCATAAGGATGTCGTAGCATTTTCCGCTGACTTTCCCACGGGCACACTTAAAGCGATGTTGAACATTCAACTGTGTCATCACTTGAATGCATTATCAGTTTGCTGATTTATTTTCATCTTGCGTCGTAACTTCTGTGAACAAAAAATAATGGTAAATTAAATGAAAACTAGTATAGAGGCCTTGCATGCTTTTATCGATTGATACCAAACAAAGGATTTGGACTGATGACCTTTCCCGTAAATACGGCGTACCGCAGTCCATTCAACACAATATTGTAATTAACTAACTGATGATAGTGCATTTTTATTGATGGGATAATATGATAATGGCCACAGTTCTATTGAATGCATTTGAGCAAACCGCCATATTCACGGTATTCTACGTCACATGTAGGGCCTCTATACTGGAGTCAAAAGAAAAATACACAAAAATGTAGCCTTATTACAGCCATGGGAACTGCACGGGGCATTTTCATAAATCACATAATAAATGGCCCTTAAAATTTTTATGTTTGGCATGAAGCTAATGTCGAACCATCGTTTCCTTTTTAACGAGGGCAATCAAATCTGTTGTCTATTTTTCATGTTCTGTCTTCACAACATCTCTCTTCTAGCGCATGGCAGAAGCACACTACGTAGAATCATAACAACACAAACAATAGGCTCTTAATAAAACCAATCAAGATATCACCACATTCTAAATCTACCATATCTCACAAAGCAAGAAACTATATTCTCAGTGTAGTTTTCAGTTAAACTTTGAGGTCTATATGTTTAAGAGTTAGACCAGGTTTAAAGTTAGACCTGGTTTAACTCAAATTTTGTTTTACATTTTTTTGTTTGACTAGGTGACCAGTACTATCATTTTTGTGGTGATGGTATGATTTATGGATGAATCTTTAATTTTGAAAGTTGTTGCAGTTCAAAAATGCTACCAAAGGTCCGTTGATGGCAGTAGTAACTTTAGCCCTGGTCTAACTCTAAAACCTGTTTTGGACTTATGGATATATAACTTGCACACTTTCATAAGAGGTCGCATCAAGAAAGGATAACTAACTGAGCTATTTTGAATTGTTTTGCTGATTAATTGTATAGTAAACTACGGTAGAAGATTAAAATATTTTTAGAAGATACACTTTTCCGGTGAGAGGATAATATTCAAAACACAGTTTACCCCATTTGAGCAATAGCCATATAAAGTAAATAGAGTAAACAGAATAGAAGCGTTCAAACCTAATTCAGAGAGAATCCCTGGAGAACCACTGGTAGCTAAATGATAACAACCGACAAATTGTCAACAAAACCTACAAAGTTAAAAAGGATCCTGTCAGCGAAGCGATAATTTTGCTCTCATTTCTAGATCCTTTGCGTTGTAAGGTATGGGTCGTAAACAAGAAAGAAACATTGAATTTAGAATAAACTTCTAATTGCTCCTTGGTTCGAAAGTTACGTTATGCCGTTGCTCTCCAATACAAATGCTCCTGCTTGGGGCGCTGCATACAATGTATACCTGGCAAGCGATAAACCGAACATTCCAAGGGCCCCTCTAGCGAATAGTTAACACCAAATGATTTGAAGCAGTATACTTTTCATAGCATCCACTACATCTCAAGAAAACAATTACAAAGTGGTATACTGAGAAAAAATCTTAACTATTGGCTGAAATGTACTTCTACAACAACATAATTATTTGAATAGCTCCAGGCTGTATTTTTCACTGATAATTTAATTCAAACACAGTTTTATTGGAGAAATAGAGAGGTAAAGTAAAAGGCGTAAACAGGTCAGAAGCGTTCAATTCCAATTCAGAAAGACTTCCTAGAGAACCATTGTAAGCTAGATAAAAACCGACCTGCAATTGGCACATTTTTCAACAAAAACTAAAATATATAAACTGTAAGTGTTTATTGATCAGAAAGAACGTTAAAACACCGTTTCACATGACCTCAGAAAAATATAACAAAACAAAAACAAAATACACAAATACTAACCCTTGTCTAACCAAATCCCTTTTTTAAACACGTCTAACCAAAGGGGGGGGGGGTTTAAAACGGAACCACCTATGAACTTTGTTTATGCTATCAATAGATAGGTATGATCCTCTTCTATCCAACGATACCAAGATCACAAAAATCAGCAAAGGCGTTACGTAATTATGACGTCATAAGCGTCTTTGACATCAGTATAACGGAATAATGTTGGCTGAGCTGAAATTTTTTTTTCTCAGGGTAAGAGGATCCAGTAAAGCAATAATCCTCCTTTTATATCTAGATTCTTTGTGTTGTAAGGGTCGTTAACAGGAAAAAAGCATTAAATTCAGAAGAAACTGTACTCTAACTTGTCCTTGGTTTGGAAGGTTTGGAAGTCAGTTAAGCCGTTGGTCCCCTGTGCACATGCTCCTCTTTGGGACGCTGCATACAATGTATACATGTACCTGGTAAATGATAAAACGAACATTTCAAAGGAACCGCTAGTTGCTAGTTAACACCATATGTTATAGCAGTAACTTAAAGTGTCACAACTAAACAATTAAAGATGTAGGTTCCTATTTTACAATGTGTATAATTTACTTCAACTGATTGACCTTGACCTCTGAAATACATTGTGCAATGTTTGAATCTTAGCTTATGTCTTGTTTTCTCTTGAGAGGCAAAAGTATGCAACCCTGGGGATGAGGCTGTTAAGTAAATACAAAGGAAATGGACAATAGGTATACCAATTAATTTTAATTTTTGCGCTATATCTCCCAAACTAGAAAGAATTTGAAGGTGAAAGTTTGGATTCATTATCAGAAAAATAAGGCCTTTCATAAAGGAATCACAAATATACTACTTCCAGTTGAGCCGTGGGGGATGAGAATGTGATCGGAACCTACAACTTTAAGTGTGGTATACTTACAGTACACTAGACAAAAACATTCTTGATTACTTGCTGAAAATTGCTACTATATACAAAGAAAAAATGGCTTATATAGTCTATATAGATAGGCTATATTGTACCGCTTATAACTAATTTGGATCCAAAATCAAGTAAGATACACTTGATAAACTATAAAATACACATTAAAATACTGTCCACGAGTTGACCATATATGCGTAAATAAATTAACTTAATGTTCAACAGGGTAAACAGTTTTCCCAAAGCTGTTTTGTCAAACAGTTTTCCAACCATTATCTAATTTTAACATTTATCAAACTCAGAGTTAACACATGTCAGAAACAAAGCAATTTCAGATATAGATATAGAAATCATGTACTTGCAATGAATGAATTTGTCTGGTTACCTTAGGGGTTTGAACTTTTTACAATAAATCATTTTTCTCTGATATTTACCAAAAAAAAAAAAAAAAAAAGATCTGTCATGTATTGAAAAAATTGCTTTCCATTATTTTGTCAATCCAATAGAAGGATCCGTCCCTGCTGGTATCTATTGACCAAATCTTACCCCTCCAAACAAATTTATTTGATGAAATAACTATTGATCTATAACGCTATTCTGATTCCAAAATAGGTTTTGTCTGTATGTCTTCATCGTTGATGAATCAATCTTACATTTGGTGTATTTTGACCCAATTGATTACATCTATGTGTTAGAATATCAATATGGAAATTGTATTACAATTTAAGTTGAATTGATATAATTTCATTTTTAATAAACATTATGTTGCGCGTCACCATTTGCAGGTGGTGGTGAAGAGAACATATGTGACCCGTCATATCGAAAGGTACCTTAAGGTCGGCAAAATCAAAATAGATTTTTTGGTCTCATCTAAAAGCTGAGATTTTAAGCTTTAAAATGACATCTTGATTTTGGTTATTGGATGTTTGGTTGCGAAGTTACACCTAAATTGGTAAAAGGCATCGGACTGATTCGGAAAACTATAGTTCTGAGAAAATCGAGTTTAAAGTTTTTGTACTTAGTAAATCTTGAATGGAGAGAG
The DNA here is from genome assembly GCA_000969725.1 of Ophiothrix spiculata. Taxonomy (NCBI): domain Eukaryota; kingdom Metazoa; phylum Echinodermata; class Ophiuroidea; order Amphilepidida; family Ophiotrichidae; genus Ophiothrix; species Ophiothrix spiculata. The sequence goes on along the minus strand of JXSR01S057158.1, from coordinate 36,844 downwards.
GATTTTTATCTTGGTTTTTAGTACATTTTTCTTATGTTTTGGATGTTGGAACCTGATTAATATGATAGAATACACTTCAATGATAACCTTTCTGATGAAATTATAAATTCGACCTTAGACGTGACTTTTGACTATGATTAGCCTCAATGGCCCGTATCTCGTAATGTACTATGCCGGTATTAGGTACCTTTCGATATGACGATCCACATATGTGATGACTTACCCCGAAAAGAGAGACTTTGCGACAGAACACTTTTCGAGAAACTGATGAAATAGGCAGCAAAAAATAAAAAACAAAATAATAAGAATTTCCAGCAGATATTCTGTTGTAAAATTTGATCGCCTTGATCAATTTCAACAAGTAAGTTGTCATTTTAAACCTTAGAAAATGCTGTAACAGATGAAATGATAAACTCAAAATTGATATCTTCTGCAAAGTCCCGCCTTTCGGGGTGAGCCATCACATAATTACACTTTGCTTATGCTTAGATTGTGCATTGCTTGATAACTAAAGTGCTCTAGATATGTTATGTTGCTTTGCATATTGCGTCTTGTCTTACTTAATTGTATTCATTTTCCAATATACGTTGTGTCAGATCATGTCGAGTAAAAACTAATGGACCGGCAAAACGGTGCCATTAAAATTATCGTTACAAGAGGTTTTTTTTTCACTTTTCTATATAGTAGTCTAACAGCTATAAGTTCTTATTGTGGTAATATGAATAAACTGATATTCATTCAAATATTTGGTTTATCACCCAGCAGACTTAACTGGTGCCTGTTCGATATGTATCTTGAAAATTCCAATCTTTAACAAACTATTTGTAGTAAAAATAAGGTCATCTGTTACAAACAATGAGACTGTTGCTTAGCTGCTGAAGGCTTTGCTGGCAAAAAGGGGATTTTAAGTGCTCTCTGAATGACTACTTTACAAGGAACGATTTCCTGATTGACTTTAACAAATTTGTCTATAAATGTTTTTACAACATTACAGAAGCAATTAGAGTACCTTAACACTTAACTGCATAGGATACCCCGCACTTCCGTTAGTGCATAAAATCGTCTGCCTGATTAGCTCAGTCGGGGAAGCATAGCACTGTCAACACCGGACGTACCACGTGTTCGTCAATAATAAATAACAATATTAAGTAATATTTCCATATATTGAATTAAACAAACGAATTTCCCGTAAAATAACACGGGAAGCCTTGAAATGTTGTTGCAAAGATGTTCTCATATTTTGTCCGTTAAATTACACGTGATGACACACCCCGAAAAGGGGGACTTGGCGACAGAACACCTTTTTCGAGATACTGATGAAAATAGGCAGCAGAAAATAAAGACAATAATAAGAATTTCCAGGAGATTATAGTTGGAATAACAATAATATTACCACTTTTTTATGTAAAGGTTAATTTATGAGGAAAATTTTTGTTGATTTTGGTCAGATTTGATAGGTAATCTTGTTGGTTGTGAAATTGAACTCCAAAATGTGATCAATTTTCTCATGTACTGGTAAGGGGGCAACAACACAAATGGGTCAAAAACTGGATTTTTAGGTCAAATTTGATTTGACCCCGCCTTGTTCAAGGTCACTTGTATACTCAAGTTGAGTGGTCATATTGGAATGTTTATCTGTAATAGAGTGATAGCAGGTGATTGAATATCTTGGTCACGCTTGACTGCGCCAAGAGAATGCTTGGAAGCAAAGCACAAAATGATTCTTCTTTTCACAAAGGATTTTGGCTGTATAACAAATACTTTAAGTTAATTGGTATTGAGAATTCTGATCTTTGCAGTTTTTGTCAGACGGAAGTTGAAGATATTCAGCATTTCTTTTGGGAATGCTCTGAGTTAAATAACTTTTGGAACCAATTGCAGGACTTAATTTTACATAACTCATTTGATATGTGAGAAATATAATTTTAGGCTTAACTGCATGACATTGATAAGGCCAGATACAACTTTATCATTCTTTACGCAAAATATTATATTTATATCTGTAAATGAAAGAAGTGTAAGCCAGCATGTTTTCAATAAAATGCTCTCGTCATATAAAGAGACTGGGAATTTAAGGCAGCCAAAAATAACAGACTGGATAAATGGTTGGAAAAAATGGAATATTGTTTTGCATGCTATAACTGTCTAGTCACATTATTTTCTCATTAGATACGTTTTGACTGTAAACTGTGCTTATCATTTACTGTTTATATATTTGCCTGTGTAATATGTTTGTGAAAAGAACCTGATTCAATAAATGGCAGCCTACTTCTAGTTCTGTCGAGAAAAAAAAGTGACATAAACAATGAAAAACAATCATAAATTTAAAGGATGTTCAAATATCAAGTGGTTATTAATTCTGATCTGTAATTCAGACAAAACAACCTTTGACATCACAGCTTTATCAGTGAGTTTACTGACTTAAATCTTTTCGTTTCACCTAAAGTTTGGTTTAGCGCGTGTGGGGGTGTATGTGTGTTGCGTGCAATCTTGAAACATGAGCTAAAGTAAAATACGTTTTTAGATTGAAAATATCTTTTTAATAACCTTGTTTTCATAATCAAACTAAATTGAATTTTGGAGGAGAACATGGTGATCCGTAAATTAAAAGTACAATCTCAAATTTTGGGTCCATATGGACCCTCTGGACCAATTAAGTGACTTAAGATTTTGCAGTTTACGTTATTATTATTGAAAAGACATTGGCACAATTAATCATAGTGATACAAGTTTCATGGTGGCACACGTTTCAAGATCGCACGCATCTTGTGCGTGCTTATGGTGCTAATGTTAGGAGCAGGTGACTCTTGAATCCAATTGAACTCGTTTCACATGCATCCATCTATTTATTAATAGGTGTGTCTTTTTTCTCATTTCTAAAATTACAGACAACACTACAGAAACAAAATGAGTGGAATAGAGACAGCGCTTGCATCAGCGACTCCTCAACTCGCGACAGACGGAATGATTACGGACGACAATGGTACAGACCTACCAACGGAAGGAGAAATCGTCACGGCTGCCCTGCCTAATGCTATTATTCTTGGTCTTATCGGAATTCTTGGATTCGTCGGAAATTTAACACTTCTTATACTCATTATCTGTTACCCAGCTCTGAGGACTATCCCTAATCTACTTATCATTAATTTGGCACTTGGAGATTTAATGTATATAAGCGTTGCTGTACCAGCGTTTGTAGTACACGAGGCGTATCCCTATTGGATAAATAGTTTGTTTGCTTGTAAAGCAACAAATTACTTTCAAATAGTTGCAATGGGTGTTTGTGTTTACTCCATCACAGGCCTCAGTATGGAGCGGTATATTGCAATTGTCAAAGGTTTGGAGATGAGATCATCAAGGACAACAAGGCGCGCCGTTCTCTGCATCGTTGCAATTTGGACAGTATCCCTTATAATACCTATACCGATACTTATGATGGCAAACATGCCACAAGCTGGACTATGTTTTTATCTCGAATATTGGACATTTGAGAGCAAAGCGTATGAGACATGCCGTTTTATTTTAATGTACATATTTCCGTTTTTCACTATTTTAATTCTCTATTCACTTATTTCAAAAACGTTACTGTTTTCACCCGGAGAATCAAGCACCCGAAATCCTCTATTTAAAGCACGCCGGCGTCTTGCCATTACAGTTATGGTGGTAGCAATATTTTTCGGCATATCATGGCTCCCATATTTTGCTTATAAATTATGGCTTCAATTTGGTTTCTTTAACAGTTTGGATCCAGTTACATTAGAACCAAGAAAATCGTATGATATATTAAGAGCATGCCACAACTATATGGCATACCTCAATCCATGTTTGAATCCATGGATATTGTTTTTTATCAGTACGGCTCACAGGAGGTTACTGACTCGCCATACCTGTTGTAAATCAGAAGAAAAGGATGAGGAGCACTCGTGGAGAATGACACAATTGCAACGGAACAGCACAAGGAAAACAGGTACTTCAGTTATCCATAACGATGGTTGGTCGAAGGACACTCATAAGTATACAGACAATACTAGTGTGGCGTAATCCGACATGGAAATATTTGTTACTAGAGTCAATTATGACAATCTTTGATAATTTGCCTCATTAAAAGGAACAAATGTTTCAGTGTTCAAACCTCATATAATAATATCAGGTTGATCACAGTGCAAACTGTCAATCAAAATTGTACTTGTACAAAGAGTACTTTACTTATATATACATCACGATTATTAGACGAAGGGAAATTGTCGCATACAGATAGACAAGATATTAAGGATTTGAGATACTGGATCATATCAAATCTTTGATTAATTGCTTCACTTAAAAAAAAACAAAGGCTTCAGTATTCTAAATTGTAATTTAAACAGCTTTCCGGTTGATCATAGATTGCAACTTGCCGATCAATTTGGACTTTTACAAAATACTAAAACTAAAAAAAAAATCCTCGGCAGTTTTTATTATGATAATAAAGAATACAACTTCTATATTGACTCGTCAGAAGTATTTGTTAGTTGCTACTTAAAGCTAGCCTGAAACGTTTTAATTTTAACCAAAAAAGGACTTAACATTCATTACTAAGACTTCAAAGCTAGAATTTTTATAATCATGTTTTTGGACGCAACTCCTCTTTGGTACAGGGTGTCCAAACGGTTCATTTACTACATTCAATAAGCATAAACTAACATTGCATTACAAAATCAAAAACATGTTTGAAACCTGGAATGTTAGACAATTTTTATAATACCACACATCCTGATGTTACAACTGCTTTTACAAGAGATTTAGTAGCATAACAACTTTGATAAAATAATATACAAATTGTACTAAGCGGAAATGGGTTTTCCTCCCATCGGGACAACCAAACCAAACCAAACAAAAATAAAAACAAACACGATCGGTTTACATAAACCAATACCCAATTTAATTCCGATGTTTTCATCATTGTTTCTTGTTTTATATAGCTATCTCAGAACATTCTACATAAAACAAACAATGTTAATAATGCACATGAGCTGATATCAAAAACACTTTATTATGTGTGTAGGTTTGCTCTCAGTGAAAGCGTTTAATGCACATAAAAACTATTGTATTACGGGTTCAAATAGTTTAGAATGACCAATGTGGTTGTATTTGGCATCCAAAAATTTCCAAGATGTTAGTTCAAAAATAAGTATTTGGTTAGTAATGTGATTTTTATAATATGAGGGGTGCTCTGGCAAAATTAGAGGAAAGTCGCAAAATTCAAAACTGAATTTATGACATTCTAATTCTTTATAATCTCAGCTTTAATACGATATATGATATGTGACCGTCCAACCCAAACAATCCGTAAATGCCACCTCTTTTCATTATACTTCTTTAATTATTTGCAAAAACCATGCTTTAAAATGACACCCGAATGAACTTCACACGATTTCCAGAAGTCAAGTTATGGTCCGTCAAAGATTATCAGGGATAGGAGTAACACGTATAATTGAGAAAGACCAGAAGGCTCTATATATTCTGTTGATTGTTTTAAAAATAAGCAGATTTATTTCACATTTCCTATCATTTTCTTGAAATGGAACTTTGCTGGTATTTTGAAGTAAGCACAAGAAAAATCAATTTCGGAAAATTACAACCTTGACATGTATTTTCACCCTGTAGTGCAAAATGAAGTTTCTGGCAATTACGGCTCATACGGGCTGGTCAGCCACATATGTCACATTTTCTTTCTCCATTCTTCAGTTAGAGATCGAAATCCAAAGCAGTCCACTGAATATATTGTAATAAAAATTAGCTGCAAATCGATTTCAAAGAAACTGATTGCTAACATGATATAATAAATTTGGACTACAGGATTTCAGAGTGAAGAGGCTTCTGACTAAGACCTTCTGTCGTTAAGTTATCCTTTCTCAAATGCAAGCGCTTTTCACGTTATTTGTCTATATTAGAAAACTGCAAAAAAATCCTCTAAACTGTCCTTACTTATTATGTAAAATGAAGCAAGTTTTTACTTTCCTTTCTTTACTCTGCCCTATGCATAAGGTAAACCCGTTTCAGATCTTTGTAAAACAGACTAGAACTCATGTGCACCTTGGTAAAAGCTCTGTAATTTTATTCTAACCTAAATATTCCTACCTTAGTACGTTTTGAATTGAATCACACTCTTACAAATTCTACCAACGTATCTTGACATGTCTTTTTGTGCTGAAGATTTTATAAGTGTGGTGTTATGCTACTTATGTCAACTCATGGAATATTATAAATACTATTAGGTTTCTTATTTATATATTATTATTTTATTCAGGTGAAATGGATAATTATAGTAAATAGATACTGAAAGATAATGACTATCCTGTATAAAATAACTCATAAAACATTGTGTACCTATTTTTATTATTGATATCTTTTAAATGTACAAAAACCTATAAATTATTGATAGAAATGATATAATATGCTTTATTTGGTATCTTTTGTAAATCCCAAAGTTGTAATATAGAACAGCCTATCAAAATATTCAGCTTAAGATATGGTCACAATTTTACGAATCTTTTAAAATACGATTCGAACGGCGTTTGCAAGAATGGATATATTTTTGTACAAATATCTGACAAATACAGCGTGAATCAAAAATTAAGTTGACCGAGATTCAAAACTGTATAACAAAAGAACTACTTATACTTAAAACAAGTGTTGGAAATGTGCAGACTCTTCTGCTTATTCTAAAGAAAGAATGTGAAGGAAATCAGTAATTCCAAAGAGAAGTTATGCCTGTTTTAGTAAAAAAAACAATTTTACAAGCTGTCCACGGGATTGATGAGCGAACAAAATGCAAAGTAAGTACTTCAGCTGTGCAGTCACTTGTTACTAATACCCTGTCTTCCTCTTGGCCAAGACTGATGCAGTTTGAAGCTCTGTCATTTCTGTTCACAATCCAAGTCTCAGATCTTCATGGTCCCCGTTTTCACTTAACAAATCTGGCTTACAGTTTGCTTTAGCGTTGCTCTGCAACACGGCTTTGAACCTCTGAAGGCCTGTCTGTTTGCAATTAGGTTTCAACTACGAACTGCCTTGTTAGAGGGTGCCGTACGATGTACAAATTCCAGTACCAGGTATGGGGAAGCGGGTTAGCGTAGCGGTACTTCCCTCGCTTTGCACCAATGAGTTTCGGGTGTCTTTGGTTCGATTCCTGGCCCCGGCGCTGTATGTGCATTTGGTTTACAGTCCATACTCGCTTCCGTAGGTTTTTCTCCGGGTACTCCGGTCTTCCTCCTGCATCTAAAACTGTCACTAGATTTGTCCATCTGAGTCTGTCCCCACCCGGGTTAGGGGAAGCTGCACAAAGGGTGAATATTACAGCCGAAGTACCGATAGAATGTGCTCTACGGAAGCACTTCTAAGTGAAGTCAAATGGTTGTGACGATTTACCTGCAGCGAATCATGAGCGCTTTGTATCTTCGGTAAAAGGCGCTATAAAAATGCCATTATTATTATTACCAATGGCCAGCTTTAAAATTCAGTGTAGGGCAGGTTCTAAACTGGTTTCATGCATATATTGAGTGATATTTGTATTTGAAATTCCTGCATCAAAAT
>JXSR01S057147.1:110836-125206 GCA_000969725.1 Ophiothrix spiculata | reverse complement strand
TTCCTCACCCCTGTTTCAATGTTGGATGTAAAGATGATCCTTGTGTACGGATCAACATTGAGTGGGGGACGGGGAAAGCGTGCAAAATCAATGACATTCACAGATAATTGTGCCAAGACTTTCTTCCCTGATTGTAGATGCACGCTAGCTGCATCTTGTTAATTAATATTTCATTAGCATTTAACTCAGTTTTGCAGCTTGCATTTATTTGAATCCTAAAACTACACATCTCTGTTCTTTTAGATTTCTACAGATTTGTTCTTCCACGCCACAAGAAGGAGTTTGATTCTATTTGTCAGCATATCATGGGGCAAGGATGTGGCTTCAAACCAGAGCATGCCATACCAAAACGATACAAGAAATCAGGTATACTTGGCTTTTGGGTGTATATTCCAGATGTCAAAACATTTATATGATCCTTTGATAAGAGGCAATAACAGATTTGTTAAAGCAGTCAGTTGAATTAAAGTGGGAGAGATTGTCCTGTACTCGGTATTTCAATCTATATAAATTATGCATTAAAGATAATTGTGTAAAAAGTATTTTTAATTCTCATGTCACATCATTTCACCGAAGCAGATATCCAAACAAAGTGAATTTGGCAGGCAGAAGATAGGCAGTATTATAATTATGATTTTCTATTTGTGACATTGTTTTCTTCATGGAACCCAGATAAATGGGCACTTTCTCTGAAAAAAAAACATCTCTGCACTGCTGCCATCACCCAAATGGCATGATCCAAACCTATTTTATTAAAAAATATATAAATCAATTTACCAAGGCCATAATTAATCAGTTTACATTGCTATTGAATTTATTGATATGGTTTTATTATCTCTTTCAGCTACAAAAAGTAGTGATGATGTGGTAATGCAGATGACAGGAATTAGAGAGCATAGAAAACCAACTTCATCAGTATCTGATTCTCATTCAGCTAAAACTTCCCATCACAATCAATGGAATGTGCCATCAACCCATGGAGCATTTGGAATGCAACGCTGTAAACAATCTGATGACAAGCATGGTGATGGCACAATTGCATCTGATGGCGCCAAAAAAGACGAGCAAATTGGTGGAATAGGAGGCAATAATAACGTAAGTGACACTTGGATGGAGTACAAATACCTAAATCCTTCTGTACATGTTAATCAACAATCTGATGACAAGCATGGTAACACAATTCGCCGGCACTTAAGTTTCCTTCTAATACTAATTTATTTTAAAAGAAAAGACTTTAAACTTGTTATTATCTTTAATTTCAACTAATATCACTACTTGTATGTGATGCTATACTTAAGTAGGTGATTTTTGCATATAGCGCAGTTTGTGAAACGCTAAATTGAAATAGAACGCATATAGATCAAAATTAATTAATTATTTCTTGTTAATTAGGTTAAATTAAGGCCTGTAACTTGGTAGATATGAAGAAATCCTCAATATCAATCCAGACAAATTTTCTTAAAAAGTCAAAAATGTCATATAGAACAGTATGTGATGCGACCGACGAATTGTATATGATGGCGCCAAAAAAGACGAGAAACTTGGTGGAATAGGAGGCAATAATAATGTAAGTGACACTGGGTTCAGGAGCACAAACACCTAAATCCTTCTCTTAACTTTGGTGTAAAGGTGCATTTTTAATGGCAGAAATGAGCTGCAACAATTTTATGAATAATTATGCAAGTTATTTTAGCTTAAATTACCTGGCAGAATTTGACACCTGTTACTTATACAACATTTCATTGTTCATTCCCAGATTGATATCTAATTTGGATCAAATGAAAAGCATTTAATAGAAGACATTCTTCAGACTGTCTTGGTGACATAAGCCAATGGGTAAAATTTGCAGAGGTCATAACCGGTCACGTACAGAATACCAATCTATTATTCGAATTTGTATACTCACCATTCAACTCCGTACAAATCAAAAGCTTTACTATTATTGGAATCATTAAATTTCCTACAAATCAAATCTGCAGGGTGCGTATGATGAGGGTGTGTGCGACTACGCATCGGTAACGAAATTGCACTGCACGTATCTTGATTGGTTGTTTGACGCGGCGATTGCTTGAAGAGAAAAGCATTTAGTACTACGCGAGGTGTTACGCTTGTTTACTCTACGCGTTTGTTGCGTGGAAAATTTCATGATTTGTAGGAAATTTAATGACTTCAATAATAGTATTAGTGACAATGACTGTAAAAGAGATGTACATCACCTCATGGAATGTCGTCAACTGCTTCGGATGTACGCCCAGATAACAATGGGATAACCGTAGTATGTGCATAATGAAGGTTATTTTATAGCATGGTACATCATTTACATATAGAACCTATTTGCTGCAATAAAGGGATGATTTGCTGTAATAATCAGCTGATTTGTGCAGCAAATCAACCCTTCGGGGTAGGTGCACTTTTTAGCCCGTCAGTTTCACTTCCCATTCTCTCTTTCCCGGTTAGCACATTTTCTAAAACTAATCCAAACATGTCAATTTTATACCTTTACTCTCAACTCTGCCCGTTTATTTGACTTGATGATAAAAATTATTTCTGCTGGAACATTTTATTTACAGATACACCAGAAAGATGGCAAGCATTATCATGAAGGGATAAGTTCTGGTACCACAACTCCAAATTCAACGTCAGATAATACAACTCATTTTTCAAAGGATGTTGGCAATTCCATGACACCTATCATGATTCCTGACTCGCAGGAAGACAGTGGCATCGTCGTGTCTCAGCAGATGAACACCTTTGATTCGCAAACTGCTGTGAGTATTTCAAGGTTTAACTTCATTCGTAGTTATGCGGGGTGAGGGGGGTACTTAGTACAAAAGTGATTACGGGGATGTGCTGCAAATTTGGGTAGCAAAATCAGGCCGTCTGGTATGCCAATGGGCACTTTTTCTTTACAAAGGATGGTATTTTGATGGGTTGTTTTTCAAAACTTTATTCCAAATTTCAAACAAAAATCACAAAATTCGCGCAAAATTAGCATAAATTTTCATTTTTTTTAAAACAAAATTTGACTATATGGATGGGTGGGTCCCTTTTTCTTGAAAATTGGTATTTACATGGGAGGTACTTAAAATTTCCCAGCGGCACACCCCTACCAAAACCAAATTTGAGTACCCCCCAGGATAGTTATTAAGGGTCAAAACATAGTTCTTTTGAGCTATCAAATGTTTGGTGCAACAAGTCTTTGTTATCTTATAATCTGATATTTAGTTCCAATGTATTTTCTATTAATAACGGAGGTTTGGTGATGAAAAATCAATACACCACAAAATTTTCTTTGATGTCAAATTTTTGGTGATTTTCAACACCAAGCAACCGTTATTGATTAGAAGATGCATTTGAATTAATGTAATGACAAAGACTTATTGCACCAAATGTTTGATAGCTCAAAAGAACTATGTTCTAACCCTTAATGTACATTCATTATAGGGTTTCTCAAATTATTGATTTTTATTGATGTTTTTAAATATCCCCGCACACAAATGGTCCGAATTGCTAGTTTATCAAAACATCCATTTTGATCTATTTTCAGCAATATTTTAGATGTTATGTTTTCTATTTATTTCTAGATTCTAAAAAGACAAAATAGTTTAAATTTTTACTGAAGTAAATTTCAATTGACTTTGATAAAAAAAACAACATGTTTTTTGACCCTATGGAACAAATTTATATGTTCTTTTGATCAAAAAACTTACATCACCATTATGTACAGCATATATATTCACTTCCAAAAAAATGTTACTTTTATTTAGATTTGATTTTTGTTTTGTAATTTAGTTCAAAAAATTTCTGAAACTTAAGGGTTACCACCAGCTGTAAAATGTCACACAAAGTGGACTAAAATGACAATAGAATTGTCAAACATTTAGTACTGGTAATTTATAGCAAATGAAGGCCAGGTTTTGTGCAACTACAGTGTGTGCCAATAAAAACGCAAGATGTGATTTTTTTCTGAGAAAATTAAGCTACATGTAATAAAACAATTATCAAATGTTATTGTACATAATCTCAGCTCCAAACAGCTTTTTGTTTCGTAAAATGTGAACGTTTAATTCTGAAGTTATTACAAGTTCTGTGAAGCCCTTAAAAATTGGGTTGGTCCGATTTCATGATCTTAATTCCATGATCAATAACCAAAAGTAGGTGGCAATCAAATTATTAAATGACAAATTACTTCATCTGCAGATGAAAACGTCTATTACTTACTGACTTTTTTGTTTAGTGTTTTATCAAAAGCTCAATGAAAGTATCCAATCAAACCAAAATGGGTGTCAGAATAACTTTTACAATTGTAAGAAATAATAATTTCAATTCTCTCCAAAATCCCATGTTCAAGTTTCACCAAACCGTGGACCTTGATTTTAAAATTTACATTGATACGCAATGTAATTTTCCCTCAAAATTACAATTGCAGCTACTCCGACTCTTGCATTTTATCTATTCATTTTTATAATAAGAGGTTAATACAAAAGCCCTTGAATTTTTGTTTTATTTTAGAGCTGACACTGACTGAAGTATGACAACTAAAACCAGGGAAGTTGAGACTGCAAAAACTAAATTTCATAATTATTGCTTAATAATTGCTTATAATTCTTTCTTTAACTGGTCACATGTTTTGTTTTCAATGAAAATAATTGACTAATAATATCTTTGAGCCACAAATAACTGTAAAATGAGTTTCAGGGGTTAAAATCAGTAGGGGTTAATGTCTGGAATGCATGTCAACCTAGGATAACATACTTCATCCGATGATCACAAATCGGACCAGATTGAAAATTTAGCTCCATTTTTAAAGTGCTGTATCTCCGGACAGGAATATCCGAATTGGATGAAACAAAGGAAATAATGAAGGGGAGAAGCTCTATTTTAATACCATTAATGATTTTATGGGAATAAGGGCCTGCTTATATTTTAAATATTTTTGTTTTCCAATCTTGCGTTTTTATTGGCACACCCTGTACAACCCTGTTATGGGAATTTATTTGCAGGGAATGAAGGGCTGGGGACTAATGGTTTGTTTTTTTTCAATCCCATTGACAAAATAGGGACAACGATGTGTGGGAAGGGCTTAATGGAAAAAAATTAATCTGATTACATTGATTTGTTTTGTTTTATTGTAGACTCCGTCACAGTCTGCGTCCAGCATTTTGGAATCCATGCGTAAAGACCTAACTTGTGCCATATGCATTGAGGAATTGGAAGAGCCCAAGGATCTCAACTGCAGTCACTCATTCTGTAAATCCTGCTTACAGAACTGGCTGAAGTCTAAAGCGAATCGGTCAGCCATAACATGCCCAGTGTGTCAGCAAGAAACTCACTTGCCAGACCAATCTATTGATGGTCTTAAAACAAATATGATAATCAAAAATCTCGCACAACATATCAGACTTGCACGTACGCAAGATGACCAATCACAGTGCGAGTCTAAATTGATGTCAGAAAAGCGGCAAGATTTGGAAGCATTGAGAAAGAAATTGAAAGAAAAGGAGAAAGGACTTCGCATCGACTTGCTTAACCTCCATCGGAGAAGAAATAATTGGGAGCAATGTGTGGATCGTACTTTGTGTGAAGTTAGTGAATACAGCACACATCTAATAGATATGATTAAGACTAATACTCTCGTGAAGAAACAAGAAATTCAGTATCAGAACAAAATGCAGTTGAAAAAGTATGATGATTGCGAGAAAGAAATTATGCAGATTATGAAGGAGATTGAGATGGAAATGTTTTCTCTGTCAACTATTGCTACATTGGAGGCTAGCATTGTCGGTAGCGCAGCAGTTCCTCCAAGCGAATATGATACCAGCGAGGGTATTCAATTGTGCAACCAAAAGGTACCAAGTTTACCGAAGAGCATTAAAATCCGCTTTGTGTCTAGTGGGATTCACCTACAAAAAGACCCCGTAGGGAAAATCACAGGAAAAGTTATGGCGGATTAAAGAGAAACACAAAATATACTCTATCAGGCGGTTTACGTCTCCTTGTTTCCTTGGGCAAGAAACTTTACTCTAATTGCTCCGTGGTTCGGATAGTCACGTTAAGCCGTTGGTCCCCTGTGCGAATGCTCCTTCTTGGGGCGCTGCATACAGTGTATACCTGGTGAGTCTATGGTGAGTCTATAAACCTTGAGATATGCAACAAGCAATTAGACTCTGCTACAAGATCCACAGCACGTCCCTTGTATTCTATTACATTGTGAACTGGTGGTTTTTGTATTGGGTAAGAGACTAGCAATGATTGATTAGGAGTGATTAAGACCAAATCACTTCATATTAATATTTTTGTACATGAATCGTTCATGATTTTGGTATTATTTGTGGCTACGTTTGTTGCTACCACATGGACAAACCTGGAAAATAGGTTTATTTGAATATTCATCAAGAGTACATCTTTTTTATTTGGAAATACAGACTTAATTTATTTTCTCGTATGGTCATATTGGTTTTTGTGCGTTGTTGCATACTTCAAGATTTATAGAGTATAGGCCAAGTGTGCCAAAAGTAATTAGACTAGTCCAGATATTTCATAAATAAAGATTTCATATTATGAGAAATGTGTTTCACTATGCAAATGGCAATTAATCAGGCAATTAAATATTCATAATCATGTAAATGTTTTTATAGTTAATGGACAATTTTGAATCAATTGAAATTTTGAAAATATGCTATTTTTGCTGAAATTTCTACAGAATCGATTGTTGTTAGAGCCACTAAATATCTCCTTCAATTATTTTTTGTTAAAATTTAGCTATCATATTTAAGTATTCTGTTGGAAAGAATTTCATTTCAAGATGTTTTCCCTTGTTGTTTTAGAATACAGGTATATTAATTGTCAAATAGTTTGGTTAACAGCTTAATAGTAATTAATCAGAGTGTGTATCGACTAAATGACCTTTTATCTTATATATATAGTCTAACCAGTGGTATAGAATATACAATTTTTCAATATTTTGTGAAAATGTGACAAATCCACAGTACTAGTATGAGGAGGTTGTTCAGTCAAGTAATGCATAATTAGGAAGCTAATTATTGTATCGATATCTTTCTTGCATTACACCATTGAGCACCCATTTGCCTACCTCTAAAACTCAGTTGGCATTATATTTGGCTAGCAACTTTCATCCATTTAATAATAGAAAACTGTTTGTGAAACTATATTGGTGAAAAATTGCCATGTGAGTGCAAGAAAGTCTTATCTGCAATAGCTGCCATTTGTCATAAATTTGGATTGCACAGTGTATAATCTCCAGTCTTGGGTCAGTGGTTCTTGAAATGGTTCTTCAGGTAACATCGTCACCTGAAGAACCATTTCAAGAACCACTGACATACGACAGTGAAATTTTGAGGGATTTTTCACATTCTTGTGACAAGTTGTAAAATAAATATAACATACGGCAACCATTGCAGATGACTTTCGTGCGCTCACATGACGAAATATCAATCCAAATGATCAGAAGACTTGACAAATGTCGTATGTAGATATGGATTATTATTGTTATAATTATTTATATGATATGATATTGTTTTGTTGGTTCAGATTTTAGTCATTTTTAGTTTATTATTCTAACTTTTTTACCAATATAATGGGCATTTATTAACTTTATTTGATATTAGGTTGTTGGTGGAAATTTTAGTAATTATTAGCTAACTGTTTTACAAGCATTTAATTTTAACAATACCTTAGACATTTATAATCTTAGATATTCATTATTCTGATCATATTTAATATTTGATATTGATTTTTTGATGAAGATTTTAATAATCATTAGTCTGATTTTTAGTTTTCCTAGCTTTTTTTTACTTTTAACAATACCATAGATATTTATCATTTTCAGTAATTATTAGTCATTAATTTGTCAAAGATTATAGTCATTATTTCTTTAATATTTCAGTAGCATTTGTATGATTTTAACAATACTACATATATTATTATTAAAATTAAGTATTTAGTATTAATTTGTTCATGAAGATTTTATTGTTTCAAACAAAGTATACAGAAATTGTCAACAATATTGCATATGTTGTACTGACGGTAAATAAATTCTAAATTAAAGATGTAATTGAAAATTTAAAATGATTTTTGATATGGTCTTTGTCAAGCAATATGAAATGCTAGTAGCAAAGGCATACTATATCATTTTAATACCCCTTTTGAAATGGCAAAATTCATGCTTTTTTTTGCATTGTATAGTGTACTACCTCATTTTGTTGTGATCTTTGCCCATCAGTATTAATGTATAATTTGACTGTCCACCACAAATGACCTGTAAAGTCAGCAAACACCATTTTGCACTGAAAGTGAAAATACATGCATAAAAGTCAAAACTGATTTTGTAACAGATTAGCAATATTTATGCTTTCTTGAAAACACCTAAAAAAGTTTCATTTCATATAACTGAGCCAAATTATTAAAAATATATATAAGGAGCATTAACAAGAAAACAAAGGTTTACTGATCGTTGAATGAGTTTGCCTTGGTTTCACCTTCCACTCAGTGACAACCATGATGGAACTTCAAGGTGATTTTCAGAGTATCTGTCGTTGCGGCAGATGACCAAGCCCCGGGGTACTAAAAAATAAATTGGTAGGTCTGTGAGATCCTCGATATCGAACATAGGGTCTTGCAGAACAGATTTTTGGTCAACAATAGGGTCTATGGAACTGACTTTTTCCCGAATTGAGGTCTCAGGAACTGCTTTTTCCCCATAAAAATACAACTATTTGAGTCATTTTCTTTGAAAATTGGGTCTTCGGAACTGAAGTAATCTTGAAAAGAGCATCTTGGGGAGCGGAAGAGGAGGCTTGAAAAGGGGGTCTCGAGGGCGGCACATGCCCGTACCTTCCATCAATGTAAGTAGCCCCCCGGGGACCAAGCTTAATTGTAGTTGCAGCAGACAATCATAGCATTTGCAAGTTAATGTAGCACGACACATTTGCATATTGCCGCAATGGTCTGTCTCAAGAAAAGTTGAATTTATTCATACTCAAAATATCGTGTCATTGTGACCATCACGACAGGGCAATCGATATATTGACTTGTCGTGTTTGCCACAAAAAATGTTTAAGATACAACAAGGTCGAGTTTGGGCACTTAAACATTTTTGACGTCACGCTGGTCGTATGACCACCATGATAGATACTCTGAAACTTCACTGCTGGAGTGTTCTTTGCAAGTATTTAAACAACTTAAAATATGACTTGATGCGACTGTGGTGGATGGTCAATGGTCACATAAGAGGTTGTTTTCTACAAGGTGCTTATTAGATAACAAAGGTGCTAGTTATTAATGATTTGTGCCAATTTTTTTGTATGTTAAGTCAATTTTAGTTCATACCAGTGTTCCTGCTAAGGCCGTATGGCGCGCCATTGGCGCAAGAGCCGGGAAAATTGGCGCAACATGTTTCTAAAAATGTATAAAAAAGATTCCTTTCATAGCCTATTGTCAGCATCAGCTCATGATTTTGGCGTAAGCATCTCTTAAATTTTTTCATAATTGCTCTAATTGGCGCAAGCTCAAAAACCTTAGCGGGAACACTGCTTCATACATTTCGTGGTGACCAAAGTTTGTCTTGTTAAATGTGAACATTTTACTTTTGCTAACTTTGCATCAGAAAATGCAAACTACGATAACTCTTTCCAATTAAAACAAAATGAGTGAAGATTTATTCAAAATTTTAGAAAAACATGATAGTATGTTGATAAAAACTGCCATGTGATTCTGTCAATTTCTGAGCATTTTCAAGGCAATTTATAGATTCTTTATATTGCTGCATGCTGAAACCCAAGGGAGGTTGCAAATGTGACAATATGTCTGTTATGAGATTGTATTGAAACCAATGTAAATCACAAGTTTTCTTTAATCAAAAGTGCCCTTCGCATCATATTATATTGTAAATGTAAATCACAATTTCGCTTTAAGTGCCTTTGGCATCATTATATTGTAAAATAATTTTTAAAACTCAAAATCTGTTGCGCTATCCCATTGGGTTTCATGAAATTAAATTTCAACTCTGAACAGTAATCGAAGGTGCTAGTTGTTTGCACACAGTGTAGACATCTATGGTGCCTATGTGTTATCATGCAAACAGTTTTTAACAAGTTTAGAGATGCAAAAACTTTAAACTTGATTTTCTCAGAACTATAGTTTTCTGATTCAGCCCGATTCATTTTACCAATTTTGATGTTAACTTTGCAACCGAACATCCAATAACCAAAAGCAAGGTGTCATTTTAAAGCTTAAACTTTGAACTTTCTGATGAGACCAAAAAATCAATTTTGATTTTGGGACCCTAAAGGTACCTTTAGATATGACAGGGCACATATTGCAACATTTAGTTATGATCTGTAGCTAGTATTATGACATGTTGACATTGCAGGCATAATACATCTTGCTGATGACATTAAATGCATATTACAACATTTTGACATGATCTTTGTATGGAAATTTGAAATTTTGACGTTTAAAAAGGAATAAAGACATGATACAGTATTTCGGTAGATCGTTGTTATAAAAGTTTTTGTTTCTTTATGTTTTGAATTTAATTTTCAACTTCAAAGTGTTTGTCTTCATTTAATGTTCTTTCTTGTTAAAGTAGATTAGCCAAATCTGCCCCACAAATTAAAAACACAGTATGTGCATTTATAAAGCATAGCAGATACTTCCATTAAACTTTTCATTCAATCCATTCCCATGCAAAAAAGTTGTATATACATAATATGTTTGATATAGTAGATACTGTCTTGAGTTTTAAAAGAGCATTGCTCACTTTTGCAGGATTTCTTTAAGGTAAAAGGAAGTAACTTGCAATTGATCTGTAATACACATTATGCGGTTTTACTTTGTTGGGCAGAAATGTTCCCTGCTATAAGTGGTGGTAGTGGGGGAAAGATTATCAGATTCAATATATCCATAATCCGCTGCAATGCAAACTGTACTAGCTGACGGCTAGTTTAAAAGGGAACCTATACTGGCCACCATTTTCTTGGACAGAGTTATTTATCTTCTGGATTTGTTCGGGAACAGGCCTGAAGCTATATTGAATAATTCTTTTCTTTGACTTGAAGCATAGATGCTGTGTGCAAACCACACCATTTCTAGCAGTATCATGCAGCAATCCTTTCCCTTGGCCAAGTGCGCTGATTTTCCCACTATTTCTGTTTCGAAGAGTCGAGAGTATGGCACGCGCATCTATAAAATGTCGAAGGTACAGTTACTTGGATCACCCTAGATTAGGTGACTCAGGTGAGCAATATGTGTACAACAAATATTTTTGAAGCAGTATACCTTCCTCTAAATTAGCCTCGATAAGAATTTGGGGATGGATTTGGTCAGACGATGATAATGCCGAGGAACAAATTGAGGATTCTTGAAGTTTTTAAAAGTTAAGTAAAAAATTGGGGTGTAAATTCTGGGCCTCGTATACCAGTTGGCTGTAAACGTTTACTCGTCTCCCGCATCAGAAATTGAAAAAAGTTGACAGGTATGTATCATGCGGGAAAGATTCTTCAAGTTGCGCCAGCTCGAACCCACAACCTCTGTATTACAAGACCCGTGCTCTAACTGCTCAGCCTTTGGTATCGGGTTGAAGTTGAGATTCAATACCACTACCATGCAGTACCCTTACAGTTCAAGGGTACTGGTAGTAATATTGAATCTCAACTTCAACCTGATACCATTCAATCATGTGCTTTAAATTATACGGATATATATACGGATACAATATTATACTACCAGTTGTAGTACCCTTACAGTGCAAAACGCACCGCAACCCCACTGCAAACAGATAAAAGGCATCTGGCCTTAAGACGTTTCCTGTCTTTACCGCCTTGTTGATGGTGATGGATGAGGTGATTATTGACCATATCCCCATAGGGGTGATTTTGTATCAGCCAAAATAATCCTAAATAAATATTTTGTGTGACTGGCCACAGGTACCGTGGTCTTCCGTTGAGGTGGGAAACCTGAAGAGTTTACAAAACATTACGACTATTACAGTAGCAGTGATGTGAAGGGCTTGGAGAGAATAGAAAAAATTCTGTTTTTGAAATCCAAAATGGCTGCTTAATTACTTTTAATGCATAAAAATCAAATATAAATTTACTTTAATCAGCATTAAAAGCATTACATGTTCAAATTAATCAATAGAAACAACTTTTGAAGGTTAGAATGCAAACATTCCTTCAAATATTAAGTGGTTAACATGCTTGAACTTGAAAATAAATCCAAAATGGCCACTAAAATATGTTCCCATGCCCAAAAATAGGCTATAGATTAGAGATTAGAGTAACGTTATGATGGCATCAACATCAGTAAATTGTTAATGGAAAATGGTTTTGATGGTTTATAACAGAATTATATTTATACCTACGTTAGGTGGTTCACATGTTTCAAATCCAAAATTATTTCACACTTACGGGGGTCCAATATGACTGCCAACTTTTGTTTCTATGCAAAAAATGAGTTGAAGTGAAAAACCTGATATTAAAACAGCATCAAAATCACAAAAATCAAATAAAAATGTCTGAGGGTAACAATAAAATCATTTTTTCCCAATTAGTTCATTGACATGTTTAAAATTCAAACCTTTGCCTTTTATGAAGGCCAAAATGGCTACTGACTATAGGCTAATCTGAAAAATATTTGGTAACAATTTCTGTTCTCATTTTTTGGTACCGTCTTCAATGGAACCTTTAAAAATCTAGTACAATGTGAAATGTGTCTGCTTTAAGTAAGTTCTACGAAGGGGTGGGGGTGTTGTATGGACCCGCAGCCAACTTATTTTTTTTTTCATTTGGGGGCATGCTATATGCTAAAAAGGAGTGTACTATGTAATTTCAATCTGACCTATAATTTTCTTGATTTTTCCAGGGGGGGGGGGGCAACTAGGGGGCAAGGATTCTTTCAGGGGGAATTTGCCCTCTTCTGGCTACGCCACTGCTAGGACTGTCCCACCAGATTTCAATAAAGAAGAAATTAAAGCGATGATGCAGAAAAATATGGCAAAATGGGTCAAAACAAATTCCATGATTGGAGAAAAGAGAATTAAAAAAAAAAAAGTAGAAGTAAAAAAGGAATCAGTAAACTTGGATGTAAAAAATCATTCAACTGCATCTTTGAATCTCAAGACCTAAATTAGTAAAAAACTGTAACAATTAACGTATATGACCTTGATTGTGGTACTAATGGAAAGAGGAGATCAATATACATATCCATTGATACCATAGGTGTGGGTGTGGGGTGCTTTGCTATTTAAACCCCCAAATTTTGAGCAATAAAATGCATTTTGGCGACCATTTTGATCTTGAATTTGAAAAATATAAACGACACTAGTAATTACTAGGGCAAATGTTTTTGCTTATCTACTAGTGAATGATATTTGCTGCTTGATATTTATGATATCAAGCATTTTAAAAGCTGTTTTGATTAATTTTAACGAAAACTATAGCGGCGCCGCTATTCATGGCTCTTTTGGAGGTCATGAATTTCAGAAACATGCATATGGCCGAATTTTGAGTCAAATGTATTTGTTCTTGTTCCAGAAGCTATTTCTCGATAATAACTTTGAACAAACAGTGTTTTACACTGAGTTCTATAAAGCTTTACATCGAACAAAATAGTATAAAATTATGGTAGGCCTACTCTTTCAACTGAAAACTTTAAGGCCAATAACCTTTAAAGGTCATAAGAGGCCAAATTATTTTTGGTTCTGGTTCTGACAATAGCCTTTGGACCATGTACTAGCCATATGAAAAGTTTCATGCTTTTATCAAAAAGTGCATAATACAAATACCGTGACTTCTGCTCAGCAGGTGTACTAATTTAAATGAGTGGGTCCGGGTGGTGTGATGTTCCCCGAGTAACCCCTTTTTAGTGGTGCGTGACAATGAGTTACCATTTTTTAGTGGTGCGCGCCTTAACCTATTTATCTAAAAAAAAAATCGGAAAATTCCCAGGTCAGCGAGATTTCATGGGTGTGCTGTCTGAGATTGCATTTTTTATGCATTATTTTTTACTTTTCATGTCATGATAATTAACATAAATACCAAGTCTAGCAGCTCCAGGTAAGGGACCGTTCATAATATTCATTATGCACTTATTGTCAATTTTACTATAATACACGCACACACACAACGTAAACAACAGAGGCTGACCTCGCATGCCAGCTACATTAACCTGATATAGGCGATGTCAATTCTAGAATTTCTAACATCGCCATTTCAAAACTATTTGATCAAATCACTTGTTACTTTCACAAAACAGAGGAAATATATTCAGCTTTTGCCATGCTAAGTTTCATGTAAATCATTTACTTGTAAAGGTAGCGAAGCTTACTGTTTATGATGCCACATGCCAACA
>JXSR01S057147.1:91891-109914 GCA_000969725.1 Ophiothrix spiculata | reverse complement strand
GTTTGAAACTTCTAAGTATACACTAGTACTGCCCATATATATGAATAGGTGTATGAAATAATAATTGTGTTTGAAATACAAAAATCACTTACCTAATTTTGATATTAAAAATCCTAGTCCCAAATTTTGACTTCCCTGCCTGCCCCATTTTTGTTTTGATAAATGTCTTAGGCTCCCTAAACAGTGCTATTACATGTTTTTTGATTGGATATTGCACTATCACATGACTACTATGATGTCACAAATATTTGCATAATGCTGTCATTGCACATGTGAAGTACTACATAGCCTGTCACCCAAACATAGGGAGGCCATTTTTAGGAGTGATCAAATCATGCTGCTTTACAAATTTTCAAAAGAGTTGTCATGGAAAACTCAAATTTTTGCCAATGTACAAGGAATATACATTCAACATTTCAGAGTATTATGTTTATGCGAAAGCTTAGGATACTATAGATGCTGTGAATAAAGTCTGGTGGAATAGGTAAGTGGTAAAAAAAGGAGAAGTTTGGCTTGGTGTCTGTATTCTGCTGTTGTCATTTGGATGTCTGATCATGTCTCTGTTTACACCTGAACATCATTTGGTACTAAACGATAGGTATTAAGCTACAGCAGTTCGAAATAAGAGTAGGTTGAATCCTCCCCGGTATGTCAAAATACATCATCTACTCTTGGACCAGAGTGAATAGTCACTTTAGTATACCTTCAAAAATATATCATCTCTCTCTAGGACCAGAGAGCTCATCTAGAAGGTTTATTTGCTTTAGGCCTAATTAATGAGGGGAGCGTGGCCGAGCGGTTAGAGCATGGGTCTCGTAATACAGAGGTTGAGGGTTCGAGCCCTTGGACATGCGGTTTACGTCTCCTTGTTTCCTTTGGCAAGAAACTTTACTCTAATTACTCCGTGGTTCGGATAGTCAAGTTAAGCCGTTGGTCCCCTGTGCAAATGCTCCTCTTGGGGCGCTGCATACAGTGTATACCTCAGTGGTGAGTCACTTACTATTATTTAGGCCTATACCGGTATATTGTTTTATATTTTCACCACATGATGTTGGCTTAATTTCAGCTAACAATTGTCTTAAAATCTTTGAATTTGCACAAAACTTGGCAATTTTGACTGAAAATTGCTACAATATCAGAAAATTTGTGTGAAGGGCACAAATTCTTTTCTTTTTCACATTTAAATTATTTATACAGGTTTTCTGTTATGCAAAACCACATGAACCCCCCTTTCAACGATAAAAAAACCACATGGCCCCCCCCCCCCTTTTTGCTTGACTAAAATAATGCGGACCCCCCTCTTTTCACCCGGCCCCCCCATCCATAACAGGAAAAGTAAGCATCTTTGAGCCAAATTTTTTGGAGGGAATTCTTATCAAAAACAAACTTGATTGATGCCCTGATTGTTCATAAACTATTCCTAAATCATCATAGGTTTCATAAATTGAGCCACTTTCTTAGACTCACTTAAAAATGCACATCCATCACCTTGGATGTCTTGTGTAGGACTGCAATGCAGAGTTCTTCAAAAATTTCCACTGCATCACAAATAATCAGTTTAGGCGAATTCATACTCGGCCTCCAAACAAAATTTTTCCTACCAAACATTTGGTCGTGACGTCACCAAATATTTGCCATCGAACTTAAAGTATGAACGGTTAGCAAACATTTGGTCCAATGTATATGGCAATTCAATAGCATGTGCAATCTAGCGCAAAATTTTATTTGGTCTCAACTCGGTGTTGAAGTTATTTTGTTTGGAGTCACTCGTCATTTTGACGTCACAACCAAATGTTTGGTAGGAAAAATTTTGTTTGGAGGCCGACTATGATTTGACCTTAACTCTGAATAAAGTGAATGCCCTAATTAAATATCAATAGCACTTGAAAATCACTGGGAAAAGCTTTTGGCCAGTAAAATTGTGAAAAACATCTCTATGTGACATTTCACTCCCCTTTTAAGAGAAATGTTCAGAAACACTTTTCCCTCAACTTACATATGATTTTATCAGAAGAAATAATACAAAACTACAAATACTGACCTTTCCTGGAGATCTCTCTGTGTACACTTGCTATAAATTTGTGGAAAACTATGAAAAACATCTGTGACAATCACCCTCATCATGCACACAAAGTTCTATTGTAATAGTGTTTAAAATTCCAGCAAAAAATTGATGTATCTCTGCAAACACAAGTCTAATAGAGCTTAATTATGGCTTGTTAGTTTACTTTCAAATTCAATTAGCTCTTCAAAATGAAATATATATTTCATGATTATCCAAAAACTTCATTAAAAATTATTTTTATGTGCATATAGCTACTTCAGGTATGACGGGTATTGACTCAATGGTTAATTTAGCCAATTTTTTGAAGTCTCATTTTGAACAACTCGCATCATGAAAAATGTTGTAATGTGCTCTTGCACACCTATGTGAATTGCTAAAGCCATAGGCCATGGTAGTCGATACGCAGATCAAATCTGTGATTGTTCTTTTAACCCACAATCGCAGACGGATAGCCCATACCTTCCTCTTTGCAGTAAATCCAAATTGTCAAAGTTTAGCCACTAATTTATGTCACTTACAATATAAACATACTAACAATTTGCCCATATTCCTGTTGAGGAGACCACCGGGAGCCACTAAAGTATTCACACCCTAAATCAGGATTTTATCGATACTGTTTTCACACTAGGGTTTGAAAAAGTACCCCATTTTTTGAAAATTATCCCAAAATTGCTGTTTTTGATACCCTAAACGATGTCACCTGATTCACCCTTCAGACCTCAAAAACAACCCTAATTCACCCATGCCTGCATCATTATATTTGAGTCCTCAAAATCCTCAAATAAGAGTTGGAAAATTTAAAAAAATTTTTATAAAGCTCACGGTCGGGCCAAATTGTGACGGTCGGTCAGGCGAGGACAAACAAACAATTTTGGGGGGACCTTATCAAAGTTTCAAAATTGGATGGGTTCAGGGACCTTTCAGTTTTAAGCATGTCTGGATAAAAAGGTTGGGGTGGGGTTCAAACACCACTGCATACATTGATGCTTTTCAACTGACCTTAAAAGTTAAAATATATTCAGTACGTTGTAAACTTGTACCTTCTTAGCGACACAGAAATATTTTGAAATTCATTTGAGGTCACCTAACACTGGCGTGCCCAATCCTTTCTATCCATACTGGTGAGTCAGTCGGGGGAAAAGGCCTATTTGGGGATCTTGATACAAAAAAAATAGAAAAGAAAGGTGAGGAGAGAAAATACAAAAGGAAAGAGAAGAAAAATAGTTTTTAATGTTTTGAAAATCATATAAAAACTTGCCGTGGGCTTGAAAGACCTTGAGTTTCCCTTTGTTTTTGATAATTTAAGGGTGAAAAAGCAACATTTTTGCGCGCTTCGTGCAAAATTTCAGGTATTATGTCAATTATTCAGTCAAAATTTGCCAAGTTTTGCATAAATTGCAAGATTTGTAACAATTTTAGCTGAATTAGCTACGCACGCATTATCAAAAAAATCTTCTACAAATATCACATTTTAACCTTCCGCCGCTACTACTGGTCATTCGGGGGGAACTGATGGTTGTGCCCCCACTCAAAAAATCCTGGGCACGCCACTGTCCCTTAAAGGGTCATGAGGGGGTCAAAGGTCAAAATTTCATTCATTAAAATGCATTCAATTGTACTTTATGACCTTCTGAGCAGTTTGAAAATATTTTAAATACATTTATTTGGTCATAGTCACTAAGGTTGTCATTAATTCTGTCAAAGACTGAATTTGCAAAATGCTGTCATTAATCTGAAAAATAATACAGATGTACATAAGACCTTCCTGGAGGTCATAAGAGGGGACAGCTCGCTAGTCCGACAACTCGCTAGTCCGAAAGCTCGCTAGTCCGACGGCTTGCTAGTCCGACAGCTCGCTAGTCCGAATTTTAATTTAGACTCGCCAGTCCAAAAAATGAAAAAGGCTCGCTAGTCCGAATGTTAAAAACAGCTCGCCTGTCCGAATTTAAATAACAGTTTGCTAGTCCGAATTTTAAAATAGGCTCGCTAGTCCGAATTTCAAAATAGGCTCGCTAGTCCGAATTCTGAAAAAGGCTCGCTAGTTCGAATTTTAAAAACAGCTCGCTAGTCCGAATATGACGAAATGTGTGCATATTTCTATTAAAGTTTTTCAAAATTCGGACTAGCGAGCTGTTTTCAAAATTCGGACTAGCGAGCCTATTTCAAAATTCGGACTAGCGAGCTTATTTTGAAATTTGGACTAGCGAGCTTATTTTGAAATTCAGACTAGCGAGCCTATTTTGAAATTCGGACTGGCGAGCTGTTATTTAAATTCGGACTGGCGAGCCGTTTTTAACATTCGGACTGGCGAGTTGCTTTTAAAATTCGGACTGACGAGCCTATTTTCATATTCGGACTAGCGAACCTTCGGACTAGCGAGCTGTTTTTTTCGGACTAGCGAGCCTTTTTCAAGGTTATATTTTCACTATTGAATAACGTTTCGGACTATCGAGCCTTCGGACTAGCAAGCTTTCGGACTAGCGAGTCGTCGGACTGGCGAGCGGACCCCGTCATAAGAAGGTCAAAGGTCATTTTTAAAAGTGCTTTAATTGACCTGAAAATGAAAAGGGGTGTATTGTAGGATAGTTTCAGCAACATAAAACCATTTTAAAATCTGAAGTAATTTGAAAAGGGAGTCAAAGGTCAAATTTCAAAGTACTCAAATCTGGGACAATAAATACTGGAGGGATAAGAAGCAGAGGCCAATTATCAAATATGCAGCAAAGCAAGTCTACTACGGCATTGTTACTATTGATTGTTGATCGCTCCTGGTAATTATCGAACAAGGCAGTGATACAACGAATCTGTGTGTGATATATACCCATATGTCTGTATGACTTCACCGTGAGCAACATTTGGCAGCTATCAATAAAAGTTCTGAGAATTTCCCGAGTTTGTGTATTTTTGGCGGTTTTGTGCTCCAAATCATCATTTAACAAAAAACCACTCCATAATTGCAAGCTGTTCTGTTCAAAATTTCAAAAATATTACTAAGTCATAAGAACATTAATTTTTGTAAAATATGAGCCAACAATTGGTCAAAATTCTATCACTTTTTTATCAAAGTTTACAGAAATATTATATCTATACCAAAAATAGTCCTTACTGTGTTCCATTTTATTGTAAATGAGTAAAAGCAGAATGTAAATTGCATGAAGGCGCTATATCATGAAAATGCACAAATAGCAACAAACACATGCCAGTTTTGCGATTCTTAAGTAATCGCATAAAAAGCACAAGATTGTAATCAAACTTGTGAATTTAAGAAGAGCACAAAAAGCAAAGAGTGCGGACTTGGTTGCGAAACGCAGAAAAAGCAATATACCATGAGCTATTTCTGCAATTTGTGCGATTTGCAATTTTTAGACACCATGGACACGGGTATTATATTAGATTGCTATTTATGCGATTTGTGCGTTTCATGCGTTTTGTAAGTACACGGTGACAAAGATGATTGCTATTTGTGCGTTTTGTGTGTTGTTTGTATCTTTTAAGCACAAGATGATTTAGTTGATTGCTATGCCTGTCTAATTTGTGAGTCCAAGACCCAATAACGAGAAATCGCAGGTGCGGTAGCGTCAAGATCGCTGCGGCTGGAAACCAGGCGCCGATTTTAGGTGCATAGTCCAAAGCGCACCCTTATGCATTAACATAATTTTTCAGGTGATTGATGGTTTATTAGGTCCAATTTATTAAGAGTCCCGCAGGGCAACATAGTCAAAAGAATTAGCATTTTGTACAAATTGCAATTTCAATTTGAGTCAACATATTAAAGCGCACAAATCACAGAAATAGCACTCAACTACCTGCTACCAGTGAGTTGTTATAAAACAACAAAAGCGCACAGATCGCAGTAATAGCACTCAATTATAACACAAAGTCGTCACAAAACGCAAAAAGCGCATAAATAGCAGTAATAGCACCAACTAAAATAAATTTGTACTTTTAGAACGCACAAATCGCACAAATAGCAATCAAATATAATAGCACTCAATTATAACACAAAGTCGTCACAAAACGCATAAATAGCAGTATAGCACCAACTGAAATAAATTTGTACTTTTAGAACGCACAAAACGCATAAATAGCAGTAATAGCACCCACTGAAATAAATTTGCACTTTTAGAACGCACAAAACGCACAAATCGCACAAATAGCAATCAAATATAACAAAGTGTCGTCACAAAACGCAAAAAGCGCATAAATAGCAGTAATAGCACCCACCCAAATTAATTTGTACCTTTAGAACGCACAAAACACAAAAATCGCACAAATAGCAATCAACTTAGTAACCCTGAAAGCATGAAACGCACAAATCGTGGAAATAGCAATCAAATATATACCAAGTGTCTAAAATTCATAAATCGCACTAAACATATTCTCTGTTGGAGCCGTTTTCTATTGACTTATACTTTTCACGTAAATTATCCTATGAAAAAGTGGAAAAAGCAACACATTTGCGATAGCAGTGCTATTAGTGTGATTAGGTACACAAAGTAATTGACAAATAGCGCAATCGAGTAATGGATAAAGAAGAGTGCTATTTGTGCTATTTCAGGTTATAGCGCCTTTCTCTTAAATTGAGATATTCGGTGCATGCATTACCTATTTAAGAATGCATTGAGTACATTTTAATGTACACCTTTCATACCATAAAGGTGGAAATACGGGCACAAAAATTGGTTTGAATACAGGTATTCTTTGATTCATAAATGACTATGAACTATTATACTGAACTCCGTTCACATCTTTTGAGGATTCACATACACATGTTATTGCCAAGAATTTAACAAGCGCGCCTCACAAGGTTGACAACTAAATGAGATTGAATATCGATTAATTCTTGATGACTAGATGGAGGAAATACTCAATTAGCATCATAATACCGTATAGGACATTGCTCGCTCTGGGCGACTGGTTAACAAAAGACTAATGACTAGCTTCTTATCCCTTTAGTATTTATCATCCCAGCTCAAATTGACTTGACAATTTTCAGGGTTGTAGTTTGGAAACATATAGGTTGGGACTAAAAAATTCATATTTGACAGATTGTACACCCAATGGGCACTTTTTACAACTTCATAAATACGGTACAATTTTCTCAACAGGCCTAATGTGTACCTAGTGGCCATCATATAGTTGCATATTGTCTAGTTTGTATTCTTTACATTACGTTATCGGTCTTTACTTTTTATTGGAAGTCCAAAGGTTATTGATAAAGTAATCGGTATATTGACAGAACTTGCAATTTGGGTTATATAGTTTTGATCTCAAATTTAAAATATGCACATCAAACTTCACATTTGCTATCTGTAGGTGATGACCTTTCATTCCAAATATGTAAAAGGGATATTGAATATCTCACCAGAGTGGACTACCTACCTTTAAGACCAAAGATATTAGGGAAAGTGGATGATCAGCATCTTTGAAACCCCCTGTCTCACCGGCATTTCAAATTTAAAGAGTTTGAATACCTTACGAGTAACCTTATAATCGGATACAATCACAATTGGAACGGACTGTAGCTGATTTGAATTGTACAGATTAATCTGTAAATATCCTTTACAATAAAATTGTTGAAATGTTTCTTCCAGTTTTTGATTTTTGTCTCCCCTGAGCGTAGCGAAAGAAGAGACATAACAGTCACTTTTCTATGCGGGTTTTGCCATTCGTTGTGCATCATCCGCAACATACAGGGTGTGCCAATAAAAACGCAAGATCGGAAAACAAAAATATTAAAAATATAAGCAGGCCCCTATTCTCATCAAATCATCAATGATATTAGAGTAGTTCTTCCTTAGGTTCATTATGCCCTTTGTTTCATCCAATTTGGATTTTCCTGTCCGGAGATACGGTACATCATTTTAAACGTGGAGCCCTAATTCCAATCTGGTCCGATTCGTGATCATCGGAGGAAGTATTATTGGTTATTGGCACACACTCTATATCCTGAACCAATAAGCTAGGGGCCATAAGGCCTATGATACCGTAACAAACATGATGGGTCTTGGAATAAACTTGCTCAGCAAAATGTTTGATTGTGTGGTCAAGGTCATAAATGTCAAAAGGTCAGATGACCTTTTGCCCTTTAATTTTGTGGTCAAGGTCATTTAAGGTCTAAAGGTTATCCGAGGTCAAATTAAAAAAATGTTCAGAAAGTTGACCCAGGCCAAGGTCATCTGAGGTCATTTCAAGGTCGTTCGCGTTGCCACAAATCTTGAACCCTTGAAGCCACATGGGCCAAACTTGAACCATGTATAGCCCCTGGCCCAAGGTGTGTTCTGGTTGAATTATGTCAAGGTCAAAAGGTAATTTGAGGTCAAATTTCAAAAATGTTCAAAAGTTGACCAGACATCATCCAAAGTTATTTCAAGGTCACAGCCTAACTCTAATTATTATCCATTTCTCTCACTTTGGACTTTGTCAATTTCCTTTTTTCAGTTTTCTTAATTTTCTGTTGGATTCTGCCAGATTTCAGACATGGCTTTCATTGAAGATGAAATTCTTTCTATGTATAAAATGAACAAGGGTTTTCAAATTTGTTTACTTTTTTTTTTGCATGTAGTTGCCTGACCAAGTTTGAATAAACTTTACGGAAGCCAATGTTGTAGACCAATTCTGACATCATGGCATGTAACAGTGAGAAAGCTGCAGAGGCTTTACAGCAGAGTCTCATGACTGGTAAGTACTAGTATTTATTCATTTATTGTCAAAAGCATAATGCCTTAACCATAGAATAAAGAAAGTCCAGATAGGAAACTTGTCTATTTGCACCCTAAAAATTGGGCTAAGTTAGGGGATTGCACCACACGGGCGCCATGCCTAGACCGACGCTGCGTGAGTGCGTGGTGACTCCGCCGTGCGATCTGTCACGCGCTACTATTACTTGACTACAACACAATACGCATCTTACATTTTGCCGCCAAATTGTGCGTAAGCAAAGAACAACGCTTGACTGGCTCGATAGCAGCATTCTCAGTCAAATTACCATTTAGTTGCCAGAGTACGGCCTTAACCAACTGGAACTACTTGTTTTCAAAGTCCATTTGAGGGGAGGGGAGGCTCCTGTGTTCATATGTTAAGATGATACTTGAATAAAAACAAGTAAAAAGTGCCTCTTTTTCTATGCACGTTCATCGATTAACAGCTAAAAATAGACAAAGGATATAGTTTAAACCCTGACACATTTATATAATACTCATGTTAAACATAGATGAAAATTGTCAAAAATACTAGTTAAGGATTTGTTTTAGTAACTTTACTTGTTGAGGGTGCGTTTTGTTTGTCCATGTCTGAGTAGACACTTCAGGCCAAAAATTATCCAACTAAAAATGCACAATATTTCTTTATATGATGAAAGAAGGAACTTTCAGCATTAAAAATCTTTTTGAATTTTTGAAATCGGACCTTCCGTTGCGGAGATATTACGATTTTTATACAGTTGGGTCGCCCTATATTGGAGAACAGATGTCAAAGGTCAACTCTTTTATTTTCTTTATATTGGTATGGCACCAAGATATTACAGTCTTAACAAACATTTTTGATCATATCTTTAAAAGTTTTTATTGTACAAGCTTCAAATTTTCAGAGTATGTTGCTAACATCATGTGGTTTAAGAATAAAACTTAAAGTGTTACGTTGTACATCAAAAAATGGCTAATTTGCATAATTAAGGACTTAATTAGCTGTATTTTCATGATTTACCAACACGTTATCAGAAATATTTTTGATCATATCTTTAAAAGTTTTTATTGCACAAGCTTCAAACTTTCAGAGTATGTTGCTAACATCATGTGCTTTACAATATTAAGTTATACATCAAAAAATGGTTAATTTGCATAATTAATGACTTAATTAGCTGTATTTTCCTGATTTTCCAACACTTTATCAGGAATCTAGATCACAGAACTCCACAACCGATGAATATTTTGACTTCAAGCTTTCCATATAGTTGCTGGTACTGTTTAGCTTTGAAGTACTAAAAAAATGCATCTAATTTGCATAATTAATGACATAATTATAATTACTTATATTAGGCACTTAGGAATTAGCTGTACATAATTGGTGAACGGCTGTATCCAAATAAAGGTATATATTTCTGGAAGTGGATTTTCATGCTAAACATGATGGTGAGGTCATTTTTGAACCACAATGTGTAATTTTGGCCTTTAGGTTCAAAAATCATGTTTTTTGACCCAAACTTTTACGAGAAAGCTAACTAAATTGTGCTTTAGTGAAATTTTAATGTACTTGTTAGAATCTAGAAAGCAATATCTTGGAACGCATTTCTCAATTTCTTGATTTTTTCTTACTTTTTGAAATATTGCCAAAAAATGTAAAAAAGTGTAATGCTTTGCCAAAAATGATGGCAGCGGTGGGATTTTTGACATTTTTTGGACCAATTTTTAACAATATCTCAGGAACGCAATATTCCAAAAATTAAAAAATAATAATTGAGAAATACGTTCCAAGATATTGCTTTCTAGATTCTAAAAAGTAAAATAGTTCGAAATGTTTGGCCAAAAAACGTGATTTTTGGACTTTGGGGCCAAAATGACACATTTTGGTCCAAAAATGACATCACCATCATGTTCAGTATGCAAACCTGCTTCTAGAAATATGTATTTTTTATTTAGATTTAATTATTCCTTGCTAATTTATAGAGCAAAAAACATTTCTGAAAACGAGTGGCTGACAGAAACGGTCATTTCATCAAATTTAATGAATTTGTAACATTTTGTGTTTTCATAAACGGCAAATTGGGACATATTGTTTGACATTTTTGTGTCAAGATTATAATGACAAAATGGGACATTTTGTGGGACATTTTACATATATTGTATAAATGTCAAAATCGACCATAAATTTGTTTATTTCACTTTGTTTTTTTAAATGTTAAAATGGTTCATATTAATTGACATTTAACGTGTCTTTTTTATGATAAAACGGATTTTATATGTCTTCAACTTTTAATTTACGAAGTGAGTAATATTGCGTGACATTTTGTGTATCTTATAAATTACAAAATGGGTTTTCTGTGTCTTCCTTTTTTAAATGTCAAAATGGTCCAGATTTTGTGACATTTTGCGTGTCTGTTTATGATAAAATGGGTAATTTTTAGCGATATTTTACATTTTACATAGACGGCTTTCTTGTTTTTCTATTGATAAAAACGGGATCATCCTTATTTACCACAGTCTAATTTAAATGCTAAATCACTGCATGGATCACTGCCTTTGAGTCAACACGTTTTCTCCCCAAGGAACACAAAGAGTTATCAACTTCAAAATGCGTAAGAAAAGGTGCAGAATTATGCTCTAATTTCTACTTTCTCATTTAGGGGCGATGTGTGTGAATGAATCGGACTGAAAAAAATTACAAAGGCAGAGCTTGAAAATAAATATTTTGGTAAAATAACAAAAAATTCACCTGTTGAACACAAGTACACAAGTTCTGTGTAGTGATTTTGTTCACCGATTACGTAACAGGTGATTGAAGTGCCTAGTCTGAGCATCATATGATATGTGTACCTTTTTAAATAAAAAAGCATTAAGTATAGGTTTAGGTATTATTGTGACATATTGCAAACAGATGCAAAAAAAATTGTGTTGTGTAATATGTATATATAATAGAAATTATTTTCATTTTAAAAGTACTCAAATTGCTTTAAAGTGTGATGGATGAGACACTTGGCTTTTATAGATTTTGAAAGGATATTGTTATTGTTGATTCCATAGATTTGAATTTTATCTGTGTTTATATTTGATACAACTGAAAGGTTTATACAAAACACCAGCAGTTGCTGCACCAACCATCTCAGAACTGGAGGAGATTGCTAAGAGGAACAATTTTCAAATAAGCATGGCTGATCTCAAGGATTATCATGAATATATCAAAGAATGTGTTAAGGGAATCACAAGAATGGATAGGTTGCCGGAACCAACGCTCCCCGTCAAATATCCGCGGCTTCCTGGATACAGACCACCTCCGGAGGAGAACTTTTACAATGCATGGTAAGATGAGGTTTAGGGCAATGGCAAAGTTAAGGTACATGTGACACCTTGGTTGGTCGGCTATTTTGACCAGTGAAAGTAAGACAAATTGGACACTGGATTTTGCTCTGTAACTCTCCAACTAAAAATTCTGGCTGCATCCCATAGGGTTTACACGGCAGGTAGATTCCCTTGTAAAAATTATTTGTTTTTTCTAGAGACCATTTTGTTACTACCATTGTAATTTCCTCTGTTTGGTATGTATTTTTGATGCATCCAGCTTAGCAAGGGTACCATGATGTCAATCAATCAATCAATCAATCAATCAATCAATGATACAAGTACTTGCATAGCATGCATACCCCATGAAGGAGTCTACTCGTACAGGGGACCCACGGCTTTATGTGACTGTCCGACCACGGAGCAAGTAAAGCTTCTTGCCCAAGGAAACAAGTAGACGAAAACCGCCCGGCCAAACATTGTGTTCTTTTTATGCGTCTGAGAGGTGAATTTTGGTTGATGTTTATATCTAGAGCCTACTTGTTGGCATCAAATTTTGGCACTTACAAAGTAACAAAGCTTTGCCATAATACAGACTTTGTAGGATGTGAATCAAATTGTAATTGGCTATATTTTTAAGCTTCTGGATACACACAGTAAAAGAATGTAGTTTTACAAAAGATATGCTTTCATCTTGTTTGAACTTTTGTTTCAGGTATTGGAAAACTAATATAGAAGGAGCTAAGTCTGGCAAACTACTGGGCAAGAAAGTAGCCATCAAAGATACTATCATGGTTGCAGGGGTTCCAATGATGAATGGATGTAGAGCTTTAGAAGGGTATACGGCAGATACTGATGCTACGGTGGTGACCAGGATATTAGATGCAGGTAAGGATACCATTTATATCTGGGGAAAAAATTATCGTAATCTTCATCCCAGATTAACGTGGTGCAGAAAAAATAAAGGTACAAGCCATTAACATAAATAAAGTTCAGTTTTGCCATTCTTCATTTCAAATAATGCTCCAACAACTGATAAGGCCATGAATAGAACTGTTTAATCTAATAGTAGCTGTGATTGGGTGGTATCCAAAACTGCTCACTTGTGTAGCCAGATACATTCATGCTTTGTTAAACAAAATTGCATCAAATATGAAATAGAGATCGACTTGATCTTGCTCACACAGCACAATATATTTAATCGTTATAGAACATCTAGTTCTAATAGATTATACTATATCTTGGCTTACAAATGATCAAGAAATCTTAATGAATTCTTGATGAGCATATTGTATTTTAAGGTGCTACAGAGTTTTGCTCTTCTTAATTGCCCTCCTCAATTGCTCTAGGTGAGCAATTTGGAGCTCCTCTTAGAATGCAACATTTCCTGTCACCATTGCATTGAGCCTTTGTATTGGTCAGACTTATGCTCACCTAAACAGCTTCAGGAGAGCTAAATAATGCTCACCTGGAAATTCCAAAAGACAATCCCTGCGTGAGTAGTAATTGTAACATTTTCTTTTTGATTTGTTTTACAGGAGGTACAATTGCTGGAAAGGCAACATGTGAAAATCTCTGTTTTTCTGGCTCAAGCTTTACCACAGCTAAAGGACCAGTCTTAAATCCCCATGACCCAACTCGTAGTGCTGGCGGCTCCAGCTCAGGGAGTGCAGTTTTGGTAGGTTATTTGAGTAAGCCTTAATACTTTGGATAAAGTGATGTGGCATTGGCTACGCAAAATATCAAGATTTTAAAAATTTCAATAGATTTCATGTATACTAATTGTGTAGAACATCTACAGATTATCCTGTTAGAAGGGTCAGTAAATAATTCACCCAATCAAATTTCCTGAAGAAAACCTTGACGTTTTATCTTATAATTTGTTCCATGTAGTTTCAATGCACTATGGAGTCAATATCAAAGGGTCATTTACTTCCTTCATAATAAAGTGTAATAAAATGAAAAATAAACAATTCCTGAAAGTGGCAGGTGGAGGGATATGGGGTCAGGTTGAAGCATAAATGGTACAAGGATTATATTCCAGTCACAACCTTTATTAATTTAAAAATCATTTTTTCATACAGGTTGCAGTTGGTGATGTAGACATGGCAATAGGTGGTGATCAGGGTGGTTCCATTCGACTTCCTGCAGCATGGAGTGGTATTGTAGGTTTGAAGCCTACATTTGGTTTGGTACCATATACAGGTGCTATGGGTTTAGATGTGTCTATCGATCATCTGGGACCAATGGCAAAGACTGTCTATGATTGTGCTCTACTATTGGAGGTAGGTGAAGTTTTACAAATAGGCTCTTTTTGACATTTGTATTTTTATTCAATCTTATTAGGCATATTAAATGGATAATGTATAGTCATTTGAAAGTTAAGGTGTAAAGTTTACAATACTAGACAGGATTGTGCATAAGGTACCTAACCTCCTAGTATGAGAAGAATTTCCTTATATTTAGATTATTTTAGGAACTGCTAGAATAATGCTAGATCATCCAAGTTCTATATTTTTATGGTAATGTCTGTTCTATAGCCCCAATGGCCACACAGCTCTTTAATTCTTATTCAATGTTACCCCTTTGAACCCGACGAGCCGGTATACCGGCTCACATGTACATGTACTGAATGCCCGATGAGTCAGTTTACCGGCTTTTAAGTCACGTGTCTGAAACTTGATGTGTCTGTCAACAGGCATTGGTATTTCCAATGGTCTTATTTATATCGGAAGACATCAGTGAACCTTTGAACCCATGCTTGATGAGTCATTTTGCTCTTATTTACTCAACAGAGGTGAAAAATTCCTTATATTTTCGTAAATTCGAACACAATTTTCAAGAAATGTGGCTTCGCTTATAGACTACAACGTAAATGTCAAATATTTTGGTCAACATAAATAGTATTATTTTGTGAATGCTGGTTATTGGAACAGTTCAGGCTACTGTAAAATGAAAAAGTAAAGCAAGGGCAATCAAAATCAAAGTGAGTTTAGGGGTTATATTGTGCTTTTTAACTTTCGGGTTTGCCCGGGTCAGCGGTACAGATACACGTGGAATGGCCAGGGTTCAAAGGGTAAGGCCTCAACTATTTTCATTCATCACAAATGAATTTGCAACAAAGATCAACAAAAATAAAGTCCTCGGCACAATTCACCAAAAGTGAATGTTTCCGTAATGTTAGCGATTGACATGTTATTCAAAATTCCAGATTTAGCTCAGCGTCGACTTTGTTTAATGAGTGCAACTGCTAAGTTTTTATCCTTCAGATTAAAAAACTATTGTCAAAAAATGCTTGTCTGTAGCTTTAGAATTGAAATAATTAAAATCCAATATCTTCATTTTTTCTCAAATTTACTAGGCTATCGCAGGATATGACAATGGCTTGGACCCTAGACAACAAAGTAGCATTAAAGTACCTGAATATACAAAAGAGGTAATTCAATCGTTTTAACAGTGTTTAAAGGGCCTACGAAATAGGACGATAATCCTGATACAAGTTTCTGTGGGACATTCCATTGCAAAAAACAGGGCCCGAAAAAAGAACACACAACGAATCGGACCATTAGTGGTGATATTGATTTATCAATCTGATCAGTAAGTATACCTTGAATAGATTCAAACCAGTCACCTTGAATTCTTTATTCATTTTATTCACTGATATACTGATAGACCAACACTCTGAACAATCACCGCGTATGAAGTAGAAAGTGGTGACTGACGTAGAAAGTGGTGAATAATTTTGAACGTGTTTTTGTCCCTCCTGCTAGACTTGTCACAAATTGCATCTTAATTATTTTTATTTCTTAAAACAAAGCCCCAAGTGATAATGAACTATACTGTTTTGTATTCAATGACCACTAAGCTTTATTTTAGAGCAAACTTGAAATTCTATTTCATTGGACCTTTAAATAGTTGGTGGCAAAGTATTATGTGTGTACTGTGCCACAGTATGTTGCGTGGCAGTGGGGTTGTTGCTAAGTTTGATTATCTTTTCAAATTGCATCTGTCTTCCAGTTTGCATCTGCCAGTATTTTCTTTAGGCACTGTCATCTTAAACTGGTAACTTGGATGACAGAGCTTCGTTCATTATTTTTGATTGTTCACTCGGTAGTCCCTAACGCAAGTTTTCATTTCATTATTTTACTAACTATATCTTAATAGATGATTTTTTGTGGGCTTGAATAATATATGATATTTGTGATGGCTCACCCCAAGGGGAATTTGAAGATGATATTTAATCATTTCATCTGTTACAGCATTTTCTAAGCTTTACAATGACACCTTACTTGATGAAATTGATCAAGGTGATCAAATTTTACAACAGAAAATCTGCTGGAAATTCTTATTATTTTCTTTCTTTTTTTTTTTTTGCTGCTTATTTTCACCAGCTACTGTTTTCATCAACATAAAATCATACAAAAGAAAAGTAAGGAGAATTCTTCTTCTGCTTCTGCTTAGATACTTCGCAACACACTCTCTGGTCCTAGAGAGAAATGATATACTTTTGAAGGTATAGTCAACATGACCGGGAAAGTTTTCCCTACTCTTTTCGAATAGCCCGTGACGTTCTTTTACATCCGACAGTGTGTCAGGAACACTTCAGATGGGACCAACGGCTTTGCGTGCCTTCCGAAGCACGAAGCAAGTAGAGTAAAGTTTCTTGCTTAAGGAAACAAAGAGACATGCCGGGACCTTGACTTGACCCCACGACAGATTTAGTTCATTCGGGTACTTATATCAAACCTAAAAACAAATCTAAAGTTGAAATAATTGAATTTGTCATGAAATGATATAAATGATTTTTGCAACACAGATGCAAGTTGACAGACTGGACGGTATTAAAGTAGGACTTCTGAAAGAAGGTTTTGGCTTTCCTGATGTCAGTGATAGTAGAGTTGATGAGGCCGTCAAGGCTGCAGTTCACAAGCTGGAGTCTGTTGGGGCGCAGGTAGTAGATGTCTCCATTCCTCTACATCTAGAAGGTGAGTTTCAATTGCAGTTTTTTCCAAAACAAGAAAAGTGTATTATTTGAATTTGTGTTACTTTATTAAAAGTTTAAGATAATTAATTCTTCAAATCTTTAAAAAGTGTCATGTTCTGTTGAAAAAAAAATTGAGCCAAAGTTATGTAATGACCTTTTAAAATGTATAAATCAGAAGAGATGCGCATTTTGTGTCCGTACCAAAAACTTGCATGTGTGACAAGCCTAAAAAATGAGTAGGAAGTTGCAGTGAAGAATTTCATGAAAAAAAATCAGCTGTGCCAACGCAAGATGTCAATTTTTTCTCCAAATTGTGACACCAAGGCCTCTCATTGAAAACTGATATTAGCCAATGGAAGAATGGAGTAAACAGAAGGGCTAAATTGTAATTTCTTGCACAGACTTTTTTGTGTTACCTGATTGTATAGAGGCATAATCACTTCAGGACTTCTTTGCCTTACGATTATGTCTTTTTTACTTTTTTGGTTATGATCTGTTCATGATATTGAAACAAATAAATCTGAATTTGAATCTGAACTTTACACTATTATTTGGAAAGATATGACCATTCACTCTTTGTTATTTATTTGATGTGAAGAACTAGTCAGATGACTTTCTTCATACGATCGTAATCAACACTTGTTTGTGAAAAATGCACTTAGGATTGTTCTAACACGATATGTTTGTATCCATGACAGCCACAGTAATATGGAATGTTATGTCCTATGAGGGATCATATAACACACTCATGTGTGGGTCAGGTGTGTACCAAAGCTCTGTATAGCTAGCCGTCTATGTGTGCAAAACAAGTCAAAATCTTATAACCTTGTTTTTTAGTGTCCAAAGTGTTGCTTGGCAAGTTTGTTATGCACATAAATTATATATATATATCATGTGGACTATTATATGCTACTAGCTGGGTTCACATATGCATGCACAGGTTACAATGTTGGACAGAACTAGTACTTTTGTAAACATAAGA
>JXSR01S057147.1:71982-83135 GCA_000969725.1 Ophiothrix spiculata | reverse complement strand
TTAACCTAATCCCATAGGCAGTGTTACTCAGTGCAACATTTATCATGCAAAATCGATTTGATTTCAGAGTCTATACACTATCGTATTTATTCCTATACATTAAGTACGGTACGTTGACTCAGGGGTCGCGATTGTTTTGGCTTCGCAGGCGATAAACAACAATGGCAGCCGCCAGTTCCAGAATTTGATGTTGGTAAAACGAGTGTAAATACACTGCGTATTCACATCGTTACCAAAGATGAACTGACAGATTTTATTGATATTGCCGACAGCATTGATACAAAGAATCAAATCAAGTATGGAATGCCAATTTTTGAGGAATTTTGTAAAGAATCGGACCGTGATAATTTCATAGGCTGACGATGATCGCGGTTACTTGCACAATTCTACGCTGAAGCAAGGAATGAGAAGGGTGCATTATACAGCAAGAAATTGATGCCAATCAGCTATGTCATTTTAGCCAATCAATGAACAAAAAATATATTTGATAAATGATATAAAACAAATATTTAATGATCTTATTCGGGATCTAAAGTGGAATATATTGGTCCCCTTTGGAGGGCGTGAGGTACTTTTTCCCTCAACCTTCGGTCTCGGGAAAATAGTACCTCACGCCCTCCAGTTCACCTTGGGGACCAATAGATTCCACAAAATCCTTCATTATCATTAAATATTTGTATAATATTGCACTCTTTGACATTTAACATTTGTATACTATAAATCACAAATAAACATATTCTATGTAGTACCGATGTTGCTACGACTGTATCTACAAATCGAGAGTTGAGCGCCACTAGGCCGTATCTACATATCAGAAATCCCAAGAACAAAAGGTTTCAAGACCTGACTAAACCTTCAAGATGAGTGATCTTATTTCATCTCGAAGGAATTACCATCAGGTCTTGATGGTACTTTTGTGATGAATGGTTTTATTGATCATTCATCTGGATAAAACCATCAACCTCAGGTTTTGAAACCTTTTTTTCTCAGGATTGTTACTATACAGATACGACCTTGTCGCACTCAGCCCTTGAAATGATATGTCTCCAAATATATAGGAGTTAGAAATCAATAATTTCTGTACCTGAATAACACATATCTTAGATGGTCACATCAATCAGCATAGTCTATAGCATCCAGATCATAGCTGGTTTCAGAATCCACAGCCTAAGGGTCAAAACATAGTCGGTCTCCAAACAAAATTTTCCCGACCAAACATTTGGTCGTGACGTCACCAAATATTTGCCATCGAATTTAAAGTATGAACGGATAACAAACATTTGGTCCAATGTATATGGTAGTTTAATAACATGTGCAATCTAGCGCATAATTTTATTTGGTCTCAACTCGGTGTTGAAGTTATTTTGTTTGGAGTCAATCGTCATTTTGACGTCATGACGGGCGTCATGACCAAATGTTTGGTAGGGAAAATTTTGTTTTGAGGCCGACTATGGTTCGGCCCAAACTCCCAGTCCATCACTTAAATGCTGTACAGTGATTACATATAGACTCTACCGTTGAGGTGGAGGTACTTCAAAGGAACTGACGGTACTAGAGCTGAGCTCATTTGCACTTTTTTGCATTGGATGTCACTATGAAGTTTTTGAACTGCTGTGCCCAAAAGGTCGAGGCATTTAATTCATGCAAATAAAACAGGGGTGTGAGAGTTCCTCTTTTCAGCTGATTTCCTTGTTTTTGAAAATCTTCATGTGTTAAAATTTTAGCTTTTTCATTCATTTTCAGCCCATTTTTGACCTTTTACCCCAACTTTACGACGTTTTTCCTCGTTTTTGTCAACTAGCCTCTCACAACCCTGATAAAATTCAGATATTGCACACTCAAAAGTAATTACTTTGAACTGTCACCATCCCCAGACAGAGAATCTGAAGCCAGCATAATGGTGTACCCATTACTGTTTCCAAGAGAAGATGTAGTGTGTATCCCATCATGCATTGCTTCCTATGGGATAGTTTGTATAGGAAATCATGTGAGTAGTTAGTGATGAAATGCCCATAAATCAAAGTTAATTGTTGCAATCTGGCAGTTTGGGTATATTTCATCACTAACTACTCACATGACTTAATTCATGTACAAATTTTCCCATAGGAAGCAATGCATGATGGGATACACACGATATCTTCTCTTACTGTTTCCCATCCTATAATATTTCTTTCCATTGCTCCTTCCCAATCATTATACATATAGCACCTGTCCAGCTGTTTTCATTAACATTGCACGCATGCAAATCAATACTACCATGCATGGAGGCTTTACTCTGACTTTGTTTGCAGGATTAAAAGGTAAGGGTGTTGCGGGGGAGGGGGTACTCAAACAATTTTGGTAGGTATGTGAGATCAAGGACTATTTAGATGTGATACTATCAATCCAGACAAATTTTCTCAAAAAAAGTCAAAAATGTCATATAGACCGGTATGTGATGCGACCAAAAATCACATTTAGTTGGTTAAGTTGTCAAATTCTTGAGTTCACAGTTTCTTAAATTAAGTTAGCCAAATTTATGAGTATTAGATTGGACTTTGTGGCAGGGAACCAACAAGACCTGCATGCGTACACACCATTTCATTTATTCATTTATTTGAACATACAATCACTTCAAAATCATGCTGCCTGCTTTGCATTCAAACACAAAATAGATGTTTTTGAGATCCTCCTTGATCCCAAAAGAATCAAAATCAAAACAAAACAAATTTCACGTAACATTTTTGACACAATATAAAATAACTGACTAATTGAGTGAATGAATACACCTAATTTACCAAATTTCTGTAAAGGGGCAATTCATGGTCCACTTTCCACCCTCAAGGTCAACTCTATCTAAATTGAGTTTTGTAGCTTATAAGAGTCCTCAACTGATATATGTTACCATCCCCAAACCATTCTTTCATATGTGCTTGCATTTTTGAGAAAACTGAGAAAATGTGTCATTTTCTAATTATTGTCGGGGGCCCCCGACAGTAATAACAACACAATAGCCTATGGGGATTTTCAAAATGCTGAAAAGTTTGTAACTCGGAAACGAACGGTCGGAATCAAGTGAAATTTTCAGTATATATTAATGTTGTACTCTTCTTATTATTAAGCTGGAAAAGAGGCGAGGTTTTTGTGTTTTTATATTCTCATTTTTTAAATTAAATATTTTTAATTGTATAAAAAAGAATCAGGCCCATAGCCAGGATTTTTTCAAGGGGGGTGCGGATTTTCAGTGGTCGACCCTAATCAAATTTTAGTCGTTTTTTAGCAATTTTTTTAGCATTTTGTGTAGTATTTTATTAAAAAACGACCTACATTTACTTGTTTTGGTGCTTTAGGTGTTCTTTTGGTGGCCATTTATGGAATATTTGTGGACCTTTTTTGTACATTGTCAAATTTAGGGGGTGCGACGCCCCCATCGCACCCCCTCTGGCTACGGGCTTGAAAAGAATCAACATCCACCAATATGGCAGAGCAGAGAGCCCACGTTATGTGCCGACCATCTCATCATGCAAACCCACTATCATTTATTTTTTCTTACCCGTTCTTTCTATCATTGTATCTACAGGTTATGGCACTGGGTTTGATGGGTTTTATCCAACTAGTCTCATTACTACAGCAGGCATGGCATTCAGGTCACAAACCAAGGATTTTGACCACACTATCAAGGTAAATGGATCATAATTATC
This sequence comes from Ophiothrix spiculata, assembly GCA_000969725.1. Lineage (NCBI taxonomy): Eukaryota > Metazoa > Echinodermata > Ophiuroidea > Amphilepidida > Ophiotrichidae > Ophiothrix > Ophiothrix spiculata. The sequence continues at coordinate 79,455 of JXSR01S057147.1, read as the reverse complement.
ACACTACTAGTACAAAGAGAATTTGAGACCATATTTGGAAAAAATAGCAATCCAATGTATTTCGTATCATTGAGATTTTCATATTTCAAGAAAAAATATTCACTTTTACTTGACTTAGTGGCATGATAAACCTGTTATTATATATGTTCAGCATCGATATACAACGTTCTAGCAAAGACAATTGGTAGATTTTAACGGGTTTCTCTGTCGGACAAGTTTTGAACTGTCAAGCTTTCGTCAGGAGTAGCTCTGACTTCTTCTGGACAAATATTATTATAAAGACATGTGGGCCGTCACTTCCCACTGATGACTCGCATGGGCCATTCACTGAAGGCTGCCCCTTGCCAACAGTGTTAAAAGCAGATCACCTCTTTGAGATTTTGGTGGCTCTAGAAAGAGCTTTTCTGTAGGCTGCCCCTTGCCAACAGATTTACACAAAAGTAGGTTGCCCCTAACATCTAATGTGTTTTTCTTATGAGATATTTGTGGCTCTGAAAAGAGTCTTCCTGAAGACTGCCCCTTGCCAACAGTTATTTGCACAAAAGTAGGTTGCCCCTATACCTTATCTAATGTGTGTACAAATGATAGGTTGCCCCTTGCCTATTGAGTCTCCAACCAAACAGATTGAATACCTGATCGAGAAGTGACAACAAAAAGCTAGATGTTACGGAATTTATACAGTTTAGTCAATTGGCTAGATTCCATTTCCTTTGGTAATCAAAGATCAAAGGCACCTCCTATACTGTCGGAACAACTATCTAGCAAAGATTCTTCTACTAGTATTCCGCTATGATGGACCTGTGACTGATATTATTAGTTATTATGTGAAACGGAGGTATGGTATGGGAAATGATTAACTAAAAAGTGTCATATCCAGGCAAAGCACAGCTGAGCCTGGATTTGACACTGAGCAGGCGATAATTTCCTATACTGGGTTAATGCCAGTTGCCTACAACAAATTGAGATATAGAGAACAAACCTTTGATAAATAGTTGCAAATATTTAAATACTTGGGTATGACAATGAGTGGGTGATAATTTCCCATACTGGGTTATTGCCAGTTGCCTACAAGAAATTGAGATATAGAGAACAAACCTTTGATGAATAGTTGCAAATACAACATGGTATCGAGGGAAGTAGTGAAAATTACTGATCCCGAGGTGTTGGATGCGAGTGACTACTTCCCGACGCGAAGCGGAGGGAAGTAGTCACACGCATCCAACACCGAGGGATCAAGAATTTTCAATACTTCTCAAAATAAACCATGTTGTATTTGTTTTACTATACCTCATAAACATTTTACTAAAATTTGATATTAACACATCAAAAAATCACCAAAAATATCCATTCTTTTCGATCACCGTATCATTTCCAACTGAGAAGTAATATGTATGATTACAGGGGGTGCGATAGTTTCTCAATTTTTTCCCTGTGTGGGCTTTACGCGCACTTGGGGGAAGTAGGCATAATGCTGTCATGCGCATCAGCTTTAACTGACCAATTGTATTTTGTGGTTTCCTAATAAATATTTATGAGGTATAGTAGTTGCAAATATTTAAATACTTGGGTATGACAATGAGTGGGTGATAATTTCCCATACTGGGTTATTGCCAGTTGCCTACAACAAATTGGGATATAGAGAACAAACCTTTGATAAATAGTTGCAAATATTTTAATACTTGGAACATTTTCTAATCTGATACAAAGCAGTGGCAATTATTATTGCACTCTTATTGGGATATTTACAGTCATTTTATTTTGAACTAAATTGTTTGCAAATTGGAGCAACCCTGTTTTTCTCAACATGTTTGAACTGATGAATCAATTGATAGGTGTCTGACCCTTGCAGGGACAACCGACATAACCTGTTTCAAACTTAATTACAGCCTCTTATTTTGAATCCTATACTGTTCTATTAGACCATACAAAGTTATTTATTATGTCACCCACAGGCCAATGTGATGTTAGGAGATTATATGCAGAGTCATTACTATGGCAAATACTACGCCAAAGCACAGAATCTAAGACGCTTATTACGGGATGCATATGATGAAGCCTTCAAAACTTGCGACATCATTGCCATGCCAACTATTCCGTTTTTACCGTCCAAACTTCCAGAGGAAGGTTCTTCAGCCAAAGGTAATAAATTTTCTGAGTAGGCAGCTCCATCTTTAACCCTTGAACTACTAACCAATTTCTATTACACAGAGCGGTTGGTAATGGTAAGAAATCATTTTACCACCTGTGAAGTTGAAATTACTCAAATTGCCTAGAGTAATGGTGTCATCGGCCATGGGATATTAACTTGGGAGTGCAAGGTTCTAGGCCGAAATAAACATCAGGCAGCGACACAGCTGCACATAGGGAGGAAACTGCACAGCCGCTGCTTTATGTGCCAAACTGGACACAAAGTATATGCATACCAAGTGAGTCAAAAAAACGGCAACAGTTAAATAAAAGCCATAATATAAGAACAAGAGATGTCATGAACCTGTAATTCATATAACAAATAGATCATAGATTAACCTTTAAAATGGTGAAAGAATGGGGGAAATTGATCAAGGCGTTATAGAGATACACTTATTTCAAAAGGAAGGCTTAAAAACAGTTCAGTCCAACTGTCATGCATATGTTTTATTCATAGAGGACATAATTATGACATTGCCTTTATTTTCTCTTTTGTTTTGGGGTTAAAGGGCCGTTTGGGCTTGTTGGTATTGAATTAAAGTGGAGTTTGGTTCTGTTAAAGTCTCACTGATGACCTGCGCGTCCGTCGGCATGGCCTCCTTAAAGATTGACACATCTTTGAGCTCGTGTTTCCATGTTTCGAACTGCATGTCTAACTTTTCTGGTAGGTCGGACCTCTATAAAGAAAACGGTGATGCCATTACGCAGCTGTTGAAGACTGACAGGGGTCCTGTCTGAAGAATCTTTGCTTGATTGTGCCGCATAGATAAAAGGTCCAGTGGACTTGGTGTCCTATTCCAACCTCATGGTTGCCAAACAGCTCTTGTAGGCGGTTGTTTACGCGTAGGGCACATACAGTGAGCAGGAGCACCATCTTGGATGTATCACACTCTGTGAAAAGCTCCATTCTGTTGTTGCTGAAGGACCTGCGGAGACCTAGAACGATGTGTTTGTTGATGATAGCTAAGTAAGCCTGGCTGTCAATGGAGTGTTGTAGAAAAACTGGGCCACTGATCGTTTGACGAGGCATGCTCATTTGGACAGAACCATATTATTCAAATAAGGATATCTTTGCAATGCCTATATCAATTTTCACCATTCTTTCACCGTTTGAAAGTTTAATTCATGACCTATTTAGAAATTAATATTATTTGTTCGAAATTACTTTTGTTCTTACAATATGGCTTCCATCTAATTTTTGCAGTTTTTTTGACTCGCACGGTATAGTTTCAATTGTTTAAATCATAGACAAAATTTGAATGTCCATGATTTGATCCCCACATCATGCACAATACAGTATCTCCTAAATCCATTGCTGCTGTTGCACAATAGCAAACTGGTTGCATTCTGTTGTCGCTGCCAGCTTGAATATATTTCATTTGCAATGCTTTTATACTTTGATCAACACCAAATAGGCGGGCCTCTTCACAGCACAACTGCAAGAGACGCAGCGCGTGTTGTTCGTGAGACTGTCGCGTGTGTAGGTGGGATTATGTTCACTTGCGGATGAAGAAAAGCCTCATAATTCCCGCCTATTTAGTGTTGATCAAAGTATAACTGGGTATTTGCTTTAATTGGTTGCTGGGTGAACACTGCTGCATGATTGATTTCTGTCAAAAGTAACACTGTAGGATACACACCACTGACTAAAATGCCTAATGCCCACAAATAAGGCACTCCATTTTAACAGTTTTTGAGATGCTTTAGGTCAACAGGTATGTCACGTAATGGCATCGTAATTGCGGCATCTGCTATCAGTAGGCACATATTAGTGGTGTGGACTCTAACATGGTGGAGAGTATAAAGCAGATAGAAGTGTGCACTGTGTTCTGATTTTGTCTTTGCTTGTTTTAAGATGATTATCCTGGCCTTTTTTTGTGATATATTAAATATGGTGTATAAATGAGCGCATGAATATTTGTGTGCATTGGGAGCTCCTTTGGATAAGTGGAACAGCACAAGATGAATCATTGAGTCATAAATGTGAGCCTCACTACTGCCAGTGGGCTTTGTCCTTGGGCGAGACATTATCTCAACTTTGTTAACCCAAACATTATTGAGACCAATTATGGGAAACTATTAACAATCTAAAGTTCGGATGAACCTGAATTTTTTTGGGTTAGGATTTAGGATTAATTTAATAATATACCATCCAAATATAACTTTTTGCTTTGTAGATTACTTTTCAACTTTAGGAGTGAATTCGAACACTAAGATTGCTGACTTGACGTTCCACCCAGCCATTAGCATGAACTCAGGCTTTATTGATGGCTTACCGGTTGGGATACAGTTCACTGGCAGAATGTTTGAGGAATCTATGCTATTCAAAGTAGCACAAGCTTTAGAAAAGCAAATTAGTCCCAAATCATGAATGTGAATGTAGTTGGTGAGTCGCATCATCATTGAAAAACCATCATCCTCATTAAGTAGTTGAAACAGCAAACTGCATATCTTAGCTAATCTTATAACCCATTAATGCCATCACATGCCAATTTCACTAACATTTAGCGATGATTGCTAACCCCCGTTATGATCGCTAACTCCAAAAGTGGTCGCTAAATTGTTAAAAATACTAGTTACTTTTTATTAGTTAGCAATCAAAACAGGGTTAAGCGATAATTTTGTGGCTAACACTTGGACACATGACCATACGGGAAAGTAAATTATCCATATTTCTCGAATCATAACAACATACCAAATCTTGTTGTTGAATATTCAAATTAACTTACGGTATATTCAATGTTTGTCAACCCTGGTTAGCCACAAAATTATCACAAAGTAATACCAACATCATGAACAGTTCATGTAAAAATATTAATACGCAGTGAATTGGTCTTAATCAATCCTAATAAATCATTACTGGTCTCTTACACAATACAAAAGCACCAAGTTCACAGTGTTGTAGAATACAATGGATGTGCTATGGATCTTGTAACAGAAATGTTGGTATACTTTCTAAACTAAAACACTATGTACCAGAGTATGTTTTACATTCCTTATAGTGTACTCTTGTATTGCCTTACATTAATTACGGTATTCTCATTTGGGGTAATACACGTAAATCCTATTTAGATAAAGTTATTAAATTACAAAAATGGGCTATCAGAACAATTTCATGTGAGCATTACAGAGCCCACACAGAACCACTGTTAAAAAAACACAATGTTTCAAACATATATGATACATTTAAACTGGAACTAGGCATTTTTGTACAAACATCAACCAAAGCACCTCCTAAGTATATTTTCAGAATATTTCATTAAAAATAACCAAGTTCATAAGTATCAAACTAGAAATGCTTCAGATCATAGTATCAACAAAACAAAGAAAAAGTTTTCTGATCATGCAATTCACACAAACATTGGTGTTTCCTCACTTTGATTACTGTAGTGCTGTTTGGACAAATTTCAATATGGAACACCTTAATTCTCTTCAAATTTTACAAAATAAGCTTGCCCGTATACTTCTGAGTGCTGATATAAGAACTTCTATTGATCATTTAATGTCTACTTTAAATTGGCATAAACTTGACAAAAGGTGGCAGAATCGACTTCTTCTTTTGGTTTTCAAATGTCTCATTCAAGAGGCCCCTTCATATCTTTCTTGCCAGTTTACCTATACCTCTAGTATTCATTCACATAACACTCGTAGTCAATCGTCAAATAGTCTTGTTATTCCGTCTTTTAATATCAATGCTGGCAAGAGTACATTTTTATATCGTGCTGGTACAAATTGGAATAACCTCCCATGCCACATCAGAAACCAGGCTTTGTCAATGACCTTTAGTTCGTTTAAAAATTATGTTATGTCTTAAAATTACTTCTTGTTTGAACTGTATTGCCTTTGTATGGGAATTTTTTTTTTCCTTCATGCATTTGTACAAGTTTCAAATCACATGTGCACTAATGTATGTTGTATATATCTTATAATGTAAATTACTAATTTGTAAATATTATATTGTTTTATATTGATTTAATATTTTTTCAGGGTCTCATGGGAGACCAGTTTTGTAACTGATATGAGTTTAAAACCCTGAATAAAGATTACTTTACTACTACTACTACAACAGGACCGATTTTATGGAACACTCTTGATATAAATCTAAAACAATGTAAATCAGTCAATCAAAAACTTTAGAAATACTTATTCATCCAGCATCATTGCCAGTTATGATTTTTGTTGACTTTGGTGCACACTTCCCCTTTAAGTGCTTTGTTTGGTTTTGTATATGTTTTGTATCCATTTTTGTATTGAGTTTTTGTGTATTTGAAATCTTATTTTTCAGGGGAGTGGTCCCTTTGGGCCTTTTGACCATTCCCACAATATCATTGTCATGTTCTATATGTTTTCATTGTTTTTTATACAATATATGTGACCCATCATATCGAAAGGTACCTTAATACCGGCATAGTAAATTACGAGATGAAGCTGAGCATAGTCAAAAATCACATCCAAGGTCGAATTTCTAATTTCATCAGAAACGTTACCTTTGATGTGTACTCTATCATATTAATCAGGCTCCAACATCCAAAACATAAGATTAATTTGTTAAATAAACAAGACACAAATCCTTTCTCCATTCAAGTTTTACCGTACAGAAACTTTAAACTTGATTTTCTCAGAACTATAGTTTTCTGAATCAGCTTGATGCCTTTTACCAATTTGGATGTAACTTTGCAATCGAACATCCAATAACTAAAAGCAAGGTGTCATTTTAAAGCTTAAAATATAATCTTTCAGATGAGACCATTTTGGGACCCTTAAGGTACCTTTCGATATGATGGGTCACATATATGTTTGATATTGTGAATAAAGTGATTTGATTTGAACAGTCTGATTGCTTGCTGCATACTTAAAGGTTTATAGAGTATTATAGGCTGTGCACATAGCAACAACTTTTTCTCATATTTATAAGAGGATTAAATGCAATCGGTCCTTAAATTTCCGATATAGTGTGCATCATGTTTTGCTTTGAAACATATATTATATTACCGTATTCACTCGTCTAATTCAACTATTTTCCAGCTGACAAATCTTCTTAAATTAACAACATCCCCATTTTCAAAAGTTTGACAATTAGTCATACTCTATGACCGACACTTTATTTAAATTATTTTAACAATTTTCGGCACACTACTAGGAGAGTGCTCAACTGTAATGTGATATAAATTCAACTTTAGGAGTGAATTCGAACACTAAGATTGCTGACTTGACGTTCCACCCAGCCATTAGCATGAACTCCGGCTTTATTGATGGCTTACCGGTTGGGATACAGTTCACTGGCAG